>JAJJWW010006316.1:0-64293 GCA_023531295.1 Papaver armeniacum | reverse complement strand
GTTTTCACTTGTTTTTTTCGAAATAGCAAAATTCATTCCGGGAGTGCTGAGAAAGCACAAGAAAAACACGAAGTACAAGAATCACAATAGTTGAGCGATGGGATTACATGTTATCTTTAAATTTTTCCCATCTACACATAAAATCATCAAAAGTAAAGATCCTAAGCTCTTTATACATAGAGGACCATGTGTATAGAGTTGCTTTAATGTTAATGAGCAATTTCTCATAAGTAATTGATTCACTCCTAAACACCCTGTTGTTCCTTTCGGTCCAAAGGACAGACCATATCGCGAATGGTAGGCAGTACTTGATGAAGGTCGACGGTTTCAAGCTAAATTTAAGTTTCCAATCCATCAAAACTTGGATCACTATATTGGGAGGAGACCAAGTTGAATCAAGCAAACCTAAAAAATGCTGCCATAAATCAGCTGTGACTTTGCAACTAATAAAAAGATGGTTTGCTGACTCATCCTCGTTGTTGTTGCAAAACCTACATCTACCATTTTCAAATTCCATTCCTCTTCTTTTCAGATTTTCTACTTGACCGGTTGTCAGCCGACACAAATATAAATTACACTTTCTTACTACTCAAAATATATATATATAGCAAGGGCAATAAAGGATCGTTCCCACAGAGAGGTCTTGGTTGTCAATATGTTATGGTTTCCTATATAAAACACCGGGGATTTTCTGATTTTTATAAACGGAAATAAATAAAAGCAAAACAAATAAAAGTAAACACGCAAATCAAGGATGTGAAAATATTGGATAAAGGTTTCATCTTCAATTGTAAACAAGTTTATGAATATATGAATAGAATTCGTATTTAATCTCGCTATCATCAAAAGCCATAGAATACCTTATTGCAAGAATACTCCGTAAATTTCTTAAGTTATCAACACACACATTGGAGCTGCGTATGTGAAATCTACCTAAAGAATAACCTAACGCCTTGCGCTAATCAAGTTCAATTCCTAGGAGCATTAAGTTTCAGAAATAGGCTAATCAATGCAATTGTAATACATTGCGCAAACAATTCGAACAAAGGTCAATTTCTACATATGACTACAAGGATGTATCACTACAACCTAGAATCATATCATGCTACTCGTATTCAAGGTTATCGCTTGATAAAAAACCCTAAAATAGCTATAGATATGGATGTGAGTTCAATCAATTCTAGACTTAACTAAACAAACATTCAATCATATTGCAATACATCAATCATGCAATTATTATAACCCATAGAAATCAAACGATAATATTGAGAGAAAACTAATTCATAAAAATCATAACTTGGTTGCAAAATCCAACTACATCTTCAACCAATAATAAAAACTTAGTTACTCATGGCATAGGAGTTCATAACAAGAAAGAAGAGAAAACCTATCATGTTTCTAAACCCTAGAACCAAAAGTATGAGTTCTCCCTAATGGAGATATATCTAGGTTTGAAAAAGACTTTTCTATTTATATGCTTCTCCCATTCCAAAAGGATACTCTTTCCAATATTAGGTCTTCTCAAAACCCATCTCCACGTGGTCCACCAAGCCCATGTGCGAAAATAAGTCTCTGGAAATTTTGGGTCCAAAACTGGGTCGCCGGATTGCTGACGCCATCGCCGGAATCCGGTCACCGTCGCCGGAATTTGTCACCGAAAAATCTGTCTCCGACCACCTTTTGTCATCGGAAACTGTCGTTAGCAAGTGTGTACTCCTAGCAGCTCAAATCTCCTTCTCTATGTTCATACATTCACAAAAAACCATCTAACCCAACTTCTCATTTCTTGCGAAAACGTACCTAAAAGTGCGACTCGTAACTCATATATGCCGCGGCCGAATCATGCATCCAACACATACCCCCTTCACGATTCACTGAAATATTATGATTCATGCTTCAAGTTCCGAAATCCGATAGCTGGAACTAGTACCATCGCCGCACCAATTATGCTCAGTTTTCGCACTATTTCTGCGGAATTTCAAACTGGTACAGGCATTCACTATTTCCTAGCTCAGGCCATAACTCACAGCCACTGCACCAACCCATTTACTCCTTTTGTAATTTCCACTCATTCCCTGCTACAACCACAGGTCCATGCCTCCGCTGCATCCACCAGGCGTGCAATTCTTAACAGAACCAGCTTTAGTTACTACAATTGCAGTCATCCATTAGCACCAAATTAGAGGTCATTTCTGTCTTCTTCTCAGCTTTCTGCGGCATTTCTTCCCTATATCACAGCCATCTTCATTACAGTTCACAATTCAAAACCAACCCTGCATCATTCAGCTCACAAACATCTCTGCAGTTCTTGCTCAGTTCTCAAGTACTCAGATGCAGCTGCTTCTCATCTACAATGCCATTTCTCCACAACACCCATGGCAACAATTGATTCTTGGCTATGAACATCATTCAAAGCCCATATCACAATCCCTTAAAACAGCTTCATTCCATCACTGCAATATCTTTTCCATCTAACACCATTATCAACAACACATGCACCAGAAATTCCACCAGAACCTTTGTTGCACCTGCAACATCAGCTTGCGATTCACTCCACCTGAACCTCAACAGAATCACAGCCACCTCAACCTGCAGTTTGAACCCATCCTAGCCAGTTGCACCACCCGAGCCATCTCCTGCCATTCATTGATCCCTGCCATCGCCAGTAGCTAACCATTTCCACGATAGTCCTCACTGCCATGGTTGGCAACAACAGCAACTCATTAAAATGCCCTTCTCGAGCTCCATTCGATCACCAGGAACTACCAATTTCCTTCACTGCCTTCTCACTTAGCACAGCAACTTAACCCATTGTAACAACCAGCTCCATGCTGCACCCGTAACTCCCATCAATTCTGTGATAACGACCCGTTCCCTGTATCAATCGACTCTCCACAGCTTCAATGCAGGATCAACAGCTCCATATCCTACAAAACCTGTAATTACAACCTAGCATTCATTCTTGAGCCATCACACACACACACAGAGACCCAACATCATCTTCTCACACACAATCATTTGTAGCTGCATCTTCAAAACTCATTCAGTCTCCCAAACCTATATCACATTCAAAAACAGCTCAATCAAACCCATTAAATCCATGGCATTAATAACACCTCCCTGCAATCAGTTCTTCCTCTCTTATCTCGAGCCATTATGACCAACCAACGAACCGATTTCAGTTCACCTGCAAGTCAAGCCCAGCTCAACTGCATTTGGTACCTGAACCTATCGCTCTGCCATCTTGCTCCAATTCACTCCACCTGAAGTTGCAACCAGCACAGCTCGAGCTCAAAGCATCTTCTTCATAAACTCGACTTCCTCTCACACTTCGTTCGACTGGACCTTTGATAATAGCAGCAACACCACCGTACTGCAAAGGTTCATTCAATTACCATCTTCCTGGAAGCTTGAACGAGCCACCTTTCTTTCAAGCTCCAAAACTGCATTCAACCATCATCACCATGATCACCAGAAGCTGCTAATTTCAGTCCCTTGCTCTCAGATTATTCCATCTTCAGATATAACCACAGACTCTAAGTTAAGAAAATCCATTGTAGTTCGAACCCCAATGACCCAAACTCATGGCTAGCTGCTGAGCGAAGTGGACTGGTGCAATAGTACTCACTCGGGCATTTTATCAAGCACTAATTGTGTGTTCTGGTAATGATGTAGTCTTCAGCTCTCTGTGGATTCTTAAGCTCTCAATATCTCCTTCCCTGTAATGCATTCATTATCATACACGGCCCATCAGTTCAAATCATTGAACTCAAAAACACACATTCAATCGCATCATTCATCATGAATCAAAGGCAATAGGTTGTCTTCTTCATCGAATTTCTTGGCATAATAAATCAACCAAATTCCAATCCGATGCAAACCCATCTTCTGATTATAGTTCATGGACTCAATAAACCTGTCAAATCTCTTTCATTTGCTCACTGCAAATCGATGGTAGCAAGACTCCGTTTCTTCTCCCTGGTTCCTCGTCTGAAAACTCAACCCCAAATCCTTACATTACTTACCCATTTCTTCTGTGCTTGTGCAAAACTCGTATAATCTTCTCAATCTCAGTCTCTGAGCTTGGTTAGCAGATGGTGAGGAATTGGTGCAGAAAGATAGAGCCATGTGCATAGAACTAGCACTCTGTATAAGAAACTGGGACATGAACTGAATTAGGGAGAAAACATCGACCTAGCTTTTAGTTATAAAGGAGTAAGTGTCCCTTAACGAACTGCAGCCTGTCTTTAGCAATTCTGTCAGCAGGTTACCCCTTATCCTTGGCTGGGCTCCAAATAACACTTCCCTTTTAACCAAAATCTGGCTACCCCTTAACATGTGGCTGGGCTCCCATTAGTATTAGCCGATGAAATGACCGGTTTACCATTCCGAGTTCTTCTTTTGCCCATAACTTCTTCATACGAGCTCCGAATGACTCTGTTCTTTCGTCATTGTGTTCATCTTCTCGTCCTCTACACAACGAAAAGTAGAAATCTTGTATTTGAACGAGTTCCACTGGGTCTTTGGCCCTTCGTCACTTGTGACTTCACTTTTGTAGCCATTTCCACTTCTTTTTGCTCCAAATGACTCCATTGCACCTAATAAACTCAAAAGTAAACATAAGATACATAATTTACAACAAAACTCGCAAAGAAAGCATAAATACTAGATATTAAATACGGTGTATTCTACACCTATCACTACTGTAGGAAGACTATTAATGGCAGCTGCCCACACTATGAAAGAAACTTTGGTCGGAATGGTTTTTTTCCATACATACTTGTGAGGGAAGGTGGTCGTGTCACTTGTTTCACCGTCATTGTTATGAAGAGCATCGTATGCAGCTGCAACCGAAAATTTGATGTTGCTTGTACTGTCATTTTTCCACTCTCGCCTGTCTTCTTCATTTCCTAATTCATTTGGATCGCCAATAAGATTCAAGAGTTGTGATACTTCTGCAATTTCATCTTCCTTTAGCCTTCTTTTGAAACCCATATCCCAAGCCTTATGGTTGACATCGCTTGTATTCACCATTTCCTTGACAAAGGTATCTTTTTTCTTAGTCACTTTCCAGATTTTTGGAAACCATTCTTTTAGCGGCTTGTCAGTTTTCCATCTATCATCCCAAAACAGGGTTTTATCTCCACAAGAAGTAGTGATTTTCATCCCCTGTTTAAGAAGTGAGAGTCTTTTCAGAATTCCTTTCCACACCCCGCATCCATGATTTTTCCTTGTTTCCTTTGGTACCCATGCTTCAGAATTTCCTTCAAATTTTTCGAGGATGATTTGCCTCCATAAAGCCCTTTTCTCTTCGCCAAAACGCCATAACCATTTGGTTAAAAGAGCGTCATTCATTGTTCATAAACATTTCAGACCTAGCCCTCTGTTCTTCTTCGATTTGAGCATCTTTTTCCATTTGACCCAATGCAGTTTCTTAGCATCTTCACTATCACCCCATAGGAAGTTCCTCAAAATTCGTTCAATGGTAGTCGCCACCGCTGCAGGAATAGAGAATATAGACATATAATAAATCGGAAGCGAGCTAAGAACATGCTTCACTAGCACCAATCGACCACCCTTGGATAAATACTTTCTTTTCCACGGAGATAACCTTTTCTTCAATTTATCAATGATTGGATCCCATAATTCCTTGCTTCTGGTTGTGGCTCCAATTGGAACCCCAAGGTAAGTAAGGGGTAGCTGCCCTTTTTCACAACCCAATATGTTTGCACAAAGGTCACTAGTGTTTTCCTCATCTGCCACTCCCATCACCATTGATTTATCCAAATTTATTTTGAGCCCAAGTAATTTCTTGAAGTCCTGAAATCACGCCTTTAACTCTTGCATTTGAGTGGGACACGCATCAATGAAACAGATGGTGTCGTCCGCAAACCGTAAGTGAGTTATCTCTGTTCCATTTTCTTTAGTCGAGAAGCCTTTGATTAGATTGTGTTGCTGGGCACTCTTCATGAGACTGTTGAAAACTTTGCTACCATGAGAAAAAGAAATGGCGATAACGGGTCCCCTTGCCGCAGTCCACGCGATCCTTTAAAGAAACTTGTTGTCGCTTGCCCATTGATTAAGATTGAAAATCTAGTATCTCTGTAACAACTTCTCATCCATCTAATCCACTTCCATCCAAAACCCATTTTTCTACTGACTTTTTCAATTATTTTCCAGTTGACATGATCATAGGCTTTTTCCATATCAATCTTGCAAACAATGCCTGCTTTTTTTGCTTGTAGTCTCGAGTCAATACATTCGCGCAATGAGTATTCCGTCAAGAATCTGTCTCATCGAATGTAGGCACCTTGTTGGCATGAAATCACCTGCAAGCAAAGACCTTCTTTAATATATTAGCCAGAACCTTTGATATGAGCTTGTAAACCCCCATTAACTAGACTTATAGGACGAAAGTCTTTCAGCGTGATGCTTCATACCTTTTTGGAATGAGCGAAATGAATGTACATTTTAGTCGCCAATCAAAATTTCCTTCCTTATTGAATTCTCAGAACAACCTTCATTAGATCATCTTCTATAATTTCCCAACAGATCTTGAAGAATTCATTAGGAAATCCGTCTGGTCCCGTGACTTGTCATTGCTTGAATCATTGATGACTCGCTCGTAATTCTTCTCTATCAATATGCCGTTCCAACCAATTTTTCTCCCATTCTCCGATCTTATCAAATTGCAAGTCTCCCAAATCTGGCCGACTTCATTGTTATCCTTATACAATCTAGTGTAAAAATCAACAACCTCCTCTTTAATACGAACAGGACAAGTGATTTCCTCTTCCCCTATCACAAGCTTGCAAAAAGATTTTTTCCTTTTCTTGTCATTTGTAACTTTATGGTAGAATTTAGTGTTCCTTTCACCATCGCATAACCACTCAATTTTTGCCCTTGTTTTCCACTTATGCAGTAAGCTAATATTGATCTTTATAAGGTCTTCTCTTAGTTGCAACCTATGAGTAAACTCATCCACATTCAGATAATTTCCTTCTGCTTCTCTCCTGTCCATTACTGCAATGGTTTCGCTGAGGACTTGAATCCTTTCCTCAACATGGAAAAACTTATCCTTACTCCAAATTTTGATCAAGGGTTTTAAAGCTTGTAGTTTTTTTGCAAAAATAAAACTCGGTCTACCCGTAAAATTCATATTGTTCCACCATACATTAATCTTTGGAAGGAAATCTTCATCGTAAAGCGGAAAATTCTCAAACCGGAAAGGATAAGGGCCAAAATTAATACCTTCGCTTCGCAGACTGATAGGATGATGGTCAGAAGTATCTCGGTGAATCAAATGTTGTGTAGCATGGGGGAAATTATCTTCCCAATCTCCACTTATCACAAATCTATCCAACTTTGAGAGGATCGGATTGAGTTGCATATTTGACCATGTGTAGCAGCCACCTAGTAGAGGCAAATCTACTAGTTCATTGACTCTCATGAAACTATCAAACAATTCAATATGATTATCCAAAGCCACTGGCCGATTTCTTTCATTGATGAATCTGAGGCAGTTGAAATCCCCTCCAAAACAAATTGGGTCATTCCAATAATTTTTCACAAAGTTTAGTTCCTCCCAGAATGGTTCTCGAGGAGCATCACCAGTTGGACCATAAACATTAGTAATTGTGCATCGAAACCCCGATTGTATAAGAATACAATTGATAGAAATTGAATAATTCAGAACCAATTCATCTTCAACTTGAATTTTATTTTCACCCCAAACGGTTAAAAGACCCTTAGAAGCGCCTACAGAGAAGCGCCTACAGAAGGAAGTTCGATCCATCAAGCATTGCTTCTTCCCCACAGCAAACGAATCATCGAATTAGTAATTGCTTCAGTTTTTGTTTCCTGCAGCATTAGGATTCCAGCTTTCTCCTCCTTGACAATTTTTAACACAGCTGGAAGTTTTTCTTCACCTCCAATACCCCTTATATGTTCCATGAAACGATGTTACAATCCATTAAGATTAATGTCCCTACCATCAAAACCAGCTTCGGAGATTTCATCATCATTCTCAGTTCCATCCCTCTCCCCTTGTTCTTCATCTTGTTTATCTGATTTAGCCCTAATTTGTCTTCTTAACCCCAAACTCAAATTATCAAAGTTGTCAGTTTTCCTTGATCGAACACAAGATATAAAATTTGATCCGGTAGCTTCCTTTGATTGGCCGAATTTGGGTTGTTGATGTTGTTGTTTCTCTGAGCTGGAAGCAACTCCTTGGTTTTCTTCGTCAAAAGAATCTGCTACAATGTCTTCACTCCGACACAAACTTGATATTGGTGCAACTCCAAAAGATGGCAGCCCAAGGGCCCAGTCTTCTTCTACCGAGACAACTGTGGGTTTTGAAAATTTATTTAGTAAAAACTCAAACATTTTAGTTTGTCTCTTCTTTCTAACACGCATAATTTTCTTAACCTTAGGCTTTAAGCCTTTTGACAACCTCCATATAAATTCATTTGGAATATGTTTATCGGGTTTTTGGATTTCATCCAATATTGATTTAATTACTTGATCTTCAGTATTGGCCCGATGACAAGATTCAGGCCCACTTTTTATACCAAGGTCACTAGTGGAGAATGGGGTTTTTATGACCTTAACCTTAGGCTTTAAGCCTTTTGACAACCTCCATATAAATCAATATGGAATATGTTTATCAGGTTTTTGGATTTCATCCGATATTGATTTAATTACTTGATCTTCAGTATTGGCCCGATGACAAGATTCAGGCCCACTTTTTATACCAAGGTCACTAGTGGAGAATGGGGTTTTTATGACCTACAGCCGTGAACCTCATTGACGGTCAATTGACCGCGGACCGGTCAAGACAGTCATAGATATAGAAAAAACGTGGAAAAATTCTTTTATGGTTAAAAACGGTCATTGCATAACTAAATTTATTTATTAATTTAGCCTACAACCAACGACCCATACTGCTTCGGATGAACACGACTTTTTCTACGATAATTTTTTGGGTAGGCCCAGGCCCCACCGAACCGATGAACGTGAATCATTGATCTACTTGAATCTAAGCCGTCTACTATATTCAATATAATGGTAACATAACCCTAAGAAACTAAACCAGCCGCACAACTTCTTTTCTCCTCCTCCTCCTCCTCGTTTTCTTCTCCTGGTCGTGGTTCTTCTTCCACTTTTCAACAGTAAAAGAATCTTAGTTAGCTATTTCGCGATCTAAATCTTTGGATTCTTTACTGTTAAAAAATTTAGAATAATCGAAAGTAATCCTCTTATTTGTAACCCAAAATTCGTGTTTTATGTTCATTTTTCTTTTTAATATAATTCATTTCTAGGGTTTTGATTTAGAGATTCGGATTATAAGTTTTTGTATTTTGAGTATATGATATCGTATGTAAACGATTCGATTCGTTATCGTTAACACTTCATTACTCTAATCTTCAATTACTCTGTTGCAACTTAGATTTGTTTTAATATATTGGTCTTTCATATTTTCTTGTTAATAGAAATCCACCATTTGGTGTTACCAGTAGCTTATGTATGACTGTCAGCCACCACCTCCATCACCACAAGCAACACCACCTGGTCCACCAAGGTATTCTTCTTCTTACTATTGATTTGGTTGATTCTTAATTGATAGATGATTCATTTGTATTTTTATTTTAGGGCCTGGAACCGATTTGCTCAGAAATTTGTAGGGGGTTCTTTCTTTATTTTAATGATTTTCTCTTGTAAGTTCTTAATCTGTTCTTGATCTGTAACATTTCATAAATTTTCTTCTTGTTTTCAATTTTATATATTTTGACTTGATTTATCGGTGTGATTTTTGGGTTTTGGTTGTTGATTTTATCCTATTTTCAGAGATAGCAGAAGGGGTCTTTTTCAATGGAGATGGAAGAATAGTACCTGCTGCAGATGATGAGGTTATGGAGGTTGAATGTGAAACCCCTAATTTTCATTGGTCGACTTTGGTATTATGGATCCATTAGATTTGTTCTTGAATTTTGAAACCCTTAATTTTGTATATAGGTTGATCTTTGTTGTTTATTTTTTTGCCGGTGTTGAATATCAATTGGTTTCAAGAACAAATCTAATGGAAATGATGAGGTAATTAATTCGATTTTTTAAATTGTTTCTCCAAGTTTCTCCAATCTATGGTAATTATATATGGGTTTGGGGTATTGTAATGTTATGGGTTTGATTGGGTTTTTATCTAGTGTAATTACTAATTGAATTATGTCTCTTTTGGGCTGTTTTTTTCTTCTTCTTTCCAATTAAATTTTTTTTCTCTTCTGTCCATTGCAGTTTAATAGATTTGAGTATTTTATATCTCATTTCATGTCTGATTACTTAGATGTTTTCTACTTTTTCGTATGGATAGGCATGTTGGTTGGGTCAGGTGTGATTCCGAATAATTGTAGATTTAGCAGTTTAACGTTTTTTCGAAAATGCTTGAAATTAATAGGTTTTCTGTTATTCTCTTGTTACCGGCAGCGTGAAATACTAATGATGTCACTGATTACTGTATTTCGTATAGGAAGCTGGAAGATATCCTAGATTCTTTTGCTGATCGAGTTTCTAAACCACGAATCTCCCTTGGTAAGTTATGTGGATAGTTTCTTTTTGCTCTCATATTTCACCATAAGTAGCTTGTTCTACTGATTTGTCATTAGGACTGAACATTTGGTGCTAGCTTTACATAATATATGTTTGATAGTGGAATTATTTAGTCATTTTGTATTTTCAGTTTGTGCCTTCATAACTATGCAGGGTAGTTGGAAGTACTGACGTCATGTACCCTGGAATTGTGTGTCCTGTACCCTGGCATTGCGTTCTTAAAGTGTTAAACTCTAGCGATGTTTTTGGATATTTTTACAATGCTCTCATACTCTTGTATCTAAGTTTTCTTCTTGTTATTTGTGTGCTTACTTCATTTCAATTTGCTACATTCCAGCCGGTGGTTTGGGTCATGATGCTTCATTTAAAAACATTGGATAGAGCTAATTAATCAACATGTTGAAACTTCAACAATGGTATCATCAACTGAATCTTCTCATCAGGTGGCTAGCCTTCTTGTATTTACCTGTCTCTCGTTGTTTAATTATTGTTATTTAGGTCTCTGTTTGTAGAAAATGTTTTTTATGTTTATCAGCAGAACCAGTGAAACCCCACAAGCTTACAAATCCTAGTATTAACGAGTTTTAAGTATTTTCATACCAGATTTTTGAGAGCAAATGAGGCTTGGGTATTCACAGTAACTCAATGTCAGGTGACGAAGCTTCAGGAGTTCCACTTTGCAAATCTATGAAAGGATTTATCCTGCAAGAACAATTTTTGAGTTGTTTGACAAGATAGATACAACATAATCACTTTGCTCTCCTTCTTATCTTAAATTATTATCTATCTATATATTTATATAGTTGGATATCCATTATCTAAAATGTTGTTCTCTTACAGCTTTCACTGAACTTCGAATGCCATCACACTGAGCAGCCACTTCCAAGGCGCGCAATACAAAACCCATTTCATCTCCACACAGAGGTATACACTTAAACTATTTTTGTTTCTCTTCAACCCCTCCTTGGTTTTAGGCGAAAAAATATATCTGCTCAGTCGACTAATACGCAATCGAATATCACGTTAGGAGCATAGAGCAGAAAATGAGATAGTTTCTGTCAGTTTCTAGCTTGATTGAAGCAATGATTCACTACCGTATGCGGTTGCTCTTTCGATCTTGATGCAAGTGACTGAAGAGAAGGTGAGACTTCTGCATAGCATATTTTTTACTTGTGCGCTATGATCTGAGATGTCCTATGCTATCTTTAGTTTTTGTTATATTTCAGGTGATTCCAAATAAAACCCACTCTCTCTATTTTGTTTTAACTGTGATTCAGTGCCGTAATGGGTTTTTGTTGTTTCCTTTTCAGGTAGTTTAGCTTTGAAGGAACAGAGAGAAACACGTTGCTCTGCTGTTTGTGAGGCGGCTCCAGCTAACAAAGTTGTTCAGGTCAGCTTCTTGGTTGTTGGGGACCTTAAAGTTTGTTATGCGTCTTCGATATAGATACCTTTAGGTTTTGCAGTGTTTGGTTTCTCTAGACGTCTTCAGGTTATTTCTTATGTTGGTGCAGCGTTTGATCTTAACTGCTTGTGCATAATCTAGGTTCTGACATTTGTTTGTGAACTTGAAAATTATTTATTGATTTTTTTTGTTTATTTTTGTTTGCAGTTACTGGTGTCCTTCTTTGCCCAGGCTTCCACACATGAAGATTACTTCACAACTAGAGTACATTTTTCTATCTATTCCCATAAATATGATTCATTGATGTTTCTGGTTATCAGTTGATGAATGATAAGATAAAATTTGCCCAATTCTCTCTGTTTTATTTGGTTCCCCTCAAATTTTAGGTCCCAGCAGCTTTTAGATACTGGGAATATAATGTTATTCCACCACTAAAATTGATACTTATTCGTGTCGTATTTTCACTTCGTACCAAGCCAGATTGGTGTCTATCAAAATTTAGTAGCATGCGGGGCAGGAATTGAGCTTGTAGATTTTAGCAGTATTTTGTTTAATTAAATTCGAGTAAGCACTCAAACTACTGTAAACTGCATTCTAGATTGCGAACACCATATCTTTGGTCATGCAACCCATTTATGTATGGTTGTTCCATTTCAAGCTTTGATAATATGTGCATATGGTATGTTTATTGTTTTTATTGAGTATTGTGACCTTCCCACTGTTTATGGGTAAAAATCGTTTCTGCCGATTTCGGTAAATTCGGTAGGTGAGTGAGAAACTGGTTCAAACCCTAAACAAATGTGCTGCACGTGAGCACTTTATAGATTAGAGAGATCAATCCGCAAAGTCCGGCCTAAACCAAGAAATGGCCGTTCCGGACTTGCTTCGGTCACAAAGTGGAGGAGAAGGGTTGATTTGGGGAGGGAAGCAAAGAAAGGTGTTGAGGAGAGTAGTATCTCGACTTGTATCAGAAAGTGAAAGCTTAGGAAGCTTGCAAGAGATGAAAGCTTTTTGGGAGAGCTTGCAAAGTTGCCTTTCTGAGAGTGTAAGTGTAGTATATTTCTCCTGACCGAGACTTGTTGTCTAGTGGAAATAGGTAAGACCTATTTATACAAGTCGAGATTGAAACGTACTCTGGCCTCATGAAGGAAGAGAGTAAAGGTGAAATAATGGGAGGAGGTGGTAACCGCATGGTTTAATGGGCGAAAACGTTTTCACCATTATTTCCTCTTTTATTTGACCGCTTTATTCCTTTTCACGCTTTCTTAATGTGAGCGTAGTGTACGCCGCATGTCGTGACCGCCAAACCAAAACCCTAAAGAAGCATCCCCGGTTGTGTCGATGTCTCGAGTGTTGGTTGCATCTTGAGTGCAAGTGGCGCTGCTAGTGGCGCGTGTGGCATGTGCCAATGGCATGTGCGGAATGCCTTGGTGGTAGGTTGCACGGTTTGCAAGTTAGGTTACCATCGTGTGTGTTTGGCATGTGCCAATGGCATGTGCGGAATGCCTTGGTGGTAGGTTGCACGGTTTGCAAGTTAGGCTACCAGCGTGTGTGTTTGGCATGTGCCAATGGCATGTGCGGAATGCCTAGGTGGTAGGTTGCACGGTTTGCAAGTTAGGCTACCAGCGTGTGTGTTTGGCATGTGCCGATGGCATGTGCGGCCATGTTGACCTAGTTGCAAGTCTTGCAAGCCTAGGGCGCTATGTTTGGCGTGGGCCAAAGGCATAGAGGCTTGGAAGTATGGCTTGCGACACGTGTTGGCATGTGCCAATGGCACGTGCGGCCATGTTGACCTAGTTGCAAGTCTTGCAAGCCTAGGGCGCTATGTTTGGCGTGGGCCAAAGGCATAGCGGCTTAGAAATATGGCTTGCGGCACGTGTTGGCATGTGCCAATGGCACGTGCGGCCATGTTGACCTAGTTGCAAGTCTTGCAAGCCTAGGGCGCTATGTTTGGCGTGGGCCAAAGGCAGAGCGGCTTAGAAATATGGCTTGCGGCACGTGTTGGCATGTGCCAATGGCACGTGCGGCCATGTTGACCTAGTTGCAAGTCTTGCAAACCTAGGGCGCTATGTTTGGCATGGGCCAAAGGCATAGAGGCTTAGAAATATGGCTTGCGGCACGTGTTGGCATGTGCCAATGGCACGTGCGGCCATGTTAACCTAGTTGCAAGTCTTGCAAACCTAGGGCGCTATGTTTGGCGTGGGCCAAAGGCATAGCGGCTTAGAAATATGGCTTGCGGCACGTGTTGGCATGTGCCAATGGCACGTGCGGCCATGTTGACCTAGTTGCAAGTCTTGCAAACCTAGGGCGCTATGTTGGGCGTGGGCCAAAGGCATAGCGGCTTAGAAATATGGCTTGCGGCACGTGTTGGCATGTGCCAATGGCACGTGCGGCCATGTTGACCTAGTTGCAAGTCTTACAAACCTAGGGCGCTATGTTTGGCGTGCGCCAAAGGCATAGCGGCTTAGAAATATAGCTTGCGGCACGTGTTGGCATGTGCCAATGGCACGTGCGGCCATGTTGACCTAGTTGCAAGTCTTGCAAACCTAGGGCGCTATGTTTGGCGTTAGCCAAAGGCATAGCGGCTTAGAAATATGGCTTGCGGCACGTGTTGGCATGTGCCAATGGCACGTGTGGCCATGTTGACCTAGTTGCAAGTATTGCAAACCTAGGGCGCTATGTTGGGCGTGGGCCAAAGGCATAGCGGCTTAGAAATATGGCTTGCGGCACGTGTTGGCATGTGCCAATGGCACGTGCGGCCATGTTGACCTAGTTGCAAGTCTTGCAAACCTAGGGCGCTATGTTTGGCGTGGGCCAAAGGCATAGCGGCTTAGAAATATGGCTTGCGGCACGTGTTGGCATGTGCCAATGGCACGTGCGGCCATGTTGACCTAGTTGCAAGTCTTGCAAACCTAGGGCGCTATGTTTGGCGTGGGCCAAAGGCATAGCGGCTTAGAAATATGGCTTGCGGCACGTGTTGGCATGTGCCAATGGCACGTGTGGCCATGTTGACCTAGTTGCAAGTCTTGCAAACCTAGGGCGCTATGTTTGGCGTGGGCCAAAGGCATAGCGGCTTGGAAATATGGCTTGCGACACGTGTTGGCATGTGCCAATGGCACGTGCGGCCATGTTGACCTAGTTGCAAGTCTTGCAAGCCTAGGGCGCTATATTTGGCATGGGCCAAAGGCGTAGCGGCTTTGGAAATATGGCTTGCGGCACGTGTTGGCATGTGCCAATGGCACGTGCGGCCATGTTGACCTAGTTGCAAGTCTTGCAAACCTAGGGCGCTATGTTTGGCGTGGGCCAAAGGCATAGCGGCTTAGAAATATGGCTTGCGGCACGTGTTGGCATGTGCCAATGGCACGTGCGGCCATGTTGACCTAGTTGCAAGTCTTGCAAACCTAGGGCGCTATGTTTGGCGTGGGCCAAAGGCATAGCGGCTTAGAAATATGGCTTGCGGCACGTGTTGGCATGTGCCAATGGTACGTGTGGCCATGTTGACCTAGTTGCAAGTCTTGCAAACCTAGGGCGCTATGTTTGGCGTGGGCCAAAGGCATAGCGGTTTGGAAATATGGCTTGCGACACGTGTTGGCATGTGCCAATGGCACGTGCGGCCATGTTGACCTAGTTGCAAGTCTTGCAAGCCTAGGGCGCTATATTTGGCGTGGGCCAAAGGCGTAGCGGCTTTGGAAATATGGCTTGCGACACGTGTTGGCATGTGCCAATGGCACGTGCAGCCATGTTGACCTAGTTGCAAGTCTTGCAAGCCTAGGGCGCTATAATTGGCGTGGGCCAAAGGCATAGCGGCTTGGAGATTTGGCATTGTTGCCATGGTGCGCAGGGTGCGGCTTGGTTTGCCATTGTTTCCATGGTGCGCAGTATGCGGCTTGGTTTGGCATTGTTGCCGCGGTGCGCAGTATGCGGCTTGGTTTGACATTGCTGCTATGGTGCGTAGTATGTGGCTTGGTTTGGCATTGTTGCCATGGTGCGCAGGGTGTGGCTTGATTTGGCATTGTTGCCATGGTGCGCAGGGTGCGGCTTGGTTTGGCATTGTTGCCATGGTGCGCAGGGTGCGGCTTGATTTGGCATTGTTGCCATGGTGCGCAAGATGCGGCTTGGTTTGGCATTGCTTGCCATGGTGCGCAAGATGCGGCTTTGTTTGGCATTGTTGCCATGGTGCGCGAGGTGCGGATTGATTTGGCATTGTTGCCATGGTGCGCAGGTGCGGCTTGGTTTGGCATTGTTGCCATGGTGCGCAGTATGCGGCTTGGTTTGGCATTGTTGCCATGGTGCGTAGGGTGCGGCTTGATTTTGGAATTAGGGTTCTGTGTTGAAAACCCTAATCTGGTATTTTGAAAAAATACCCCTATTAATTATTTACACCTGAGTTAAATGCTCTTAGTTAATGTGTTGCGGGTAACACTAGGTCATGGGGTTTTACGATTTTACCCCTTGTCTAAAAACCACCATCAACATTAAGTCCCCGCTAGCTCGGAACAGGGGGCTTTGTTGCGAGGTAAGCATAAGATGGTGACAAACTATTAACAACAAACCGTGAAGAAAATTGAAGGAGGCTTGTCTGACCTTTTATAAATAGGATTTGGAATCCTTGCCTCTGGTCGTTTTGCACAAGTCAGGAGGCTGGCACAATTGGTGGGCCCGATGCAGCTTAGGCGACGTTGGGAAGTTGGCGTGAGTTGGGAAACCGAGTGGGCTAGCTGGTGGGACCGGCGCAAAGTGTAGAAGCCGTGCGTGCCTGCAGGTTGGCGCAATTGGTGGGGCCGGTGCAGCCTGGGCGACGTTGGGTGTTGGCATGAGTTGGGAAGCTGAGTGTGCTAGCTGGTGGGACCGGCGCAAAGTGTAGAAGCCTTGCGTGCTTGCTGGCGTGACTTGTGCGACCATTGGGAGGTCGGCGCAAATTGGTGGGGCCGGTGCAACTTGGAAGTCGTGCTTGCAGGCGTGATTTATGTAAATAAAGAGGGAGTAGACGTTTCTTCAGCCAACAAAGTTTCCTTATTTTGCTTTCCTTCACGTGCGGCTTCCATTAGGGCATCATCCATGCCAAAAATCTGGAAGCATTATGTCTTTCATTGCTCCCTTTCCTTTTTTAAGGTTCCGTATTCATATCCAACGCGAATGTATCGTCTCCCTTGTTTGAGAAGGGGTTCTTCCTGTTGATTCCCCTTTTCCTTTGCTTTGCCGGTGCGTTTTCTTCTTCTTCTTTTTTTTTTTGTTCTCGCCATCCTCTTTTTATATGCGTGTAGACATGATGGAATTTGATCATCTTTCCATTTCTTGCAGTGTATGATGGGATCTTCCAGAGACGGCCGTGCCTTTAACCTTTTGGAAAAGGACTTCAGAATCGGTGGAGATCGATCTTCTTCTCTTGAGGAGGTATTGGTTGGGGTTGAATCTTTGTTCCATGAAGCTAACGAAATTATTAAGGACCTCCCTTCCTTCTATCCTCACGAAGAACAGGTGCATGTTCGGACTCTCTTGGGTTCAGTGGACGCGGAGGAGAACGCCATGATTCTTGATTTTGATGTGGATGAATCAAAAAACTTCCTTCGAAACGTCGATGAAAAAACTTTCGAAGGAGTATATGATAGAAGCGAGACAGCCTTTGAAGTTGATGCCAAAGGTGTTATTGATGATACCGGAGGGGTCATGGTGGCGTATGCTGGAATAGTTGTCGGGAGGACACCGCCGGCATTGTGGCTGCTTCGGGATGGGATGTTGAGGTTGCCGCTGCTAAAACCGCTGAATGGAACCTTTGTTGCCCGAAGGATTGCTGGGGGAAATGCTTGAAGATAGCTTTGCCCGAAGGGACTTGCGCTCCATCCTTCGAGGGCTAGTTCCTCCTTTTGTTTTTCTGTTAGCTGCTTAGTTCCCTGATGTTTTTCCCTTATTTTTTTTTTGTAAACACATCTTTCCCTTCTTCTTCATCAGTAAACCTTTTGCTTCATATATATATATTTTTTGAAAGGGGTTGTGGTATGATGGCTCTCGCAATGGTTTTCTCGGGTTCTTCGATGTATTTCTCTCGATATCTCAAGGATTCGCTCGGGAAGAGATATATTTATTTTATTTTTATTTTATTTTTTTGACAAAAGGGGGAGATCTCTAGGGAAAAATACAAACGGTGTATTCATCCCTGGGAAGTACAACTATTAAGAGGAATGATTCAAAGGAAGTACCGAAAAGGGGAGTGATTGGGAAATACAAAGATTTTAGGGATTGGATTCCTTGAGCCATCGCGAGTGAAATATCACGCCTTCGGGTGTGTCGGTATTGATGAGCTTGCAATATCCTCCCAAAAGGGTATCCGCAACTGTGTACAGCTCGCCTTCACCTTCCTCGGGCAAATCCATCTTTACTCATCATCCTCCCAACTTGAAACGAGCTTTCCTTAACCACTACATCTCCGATTGAAAACGGGTTCGTACGTCGTGTAACCATTTGAGCCTTGGCTTCGTTGGTTTCGCTAGAAGCTTCCAAGCTTCTTGCAAAGTGTTCGAATGGTCCAGCCCATTCACATTTTTTGACAAAAGTTCGTGCCGGTTTGTTGCGCCGAGTCCCCATGACAGAATAGGGGAAGAAAAGGTCTGGCCGCGTAAAAGGTTGCTCGGTCGACTTACTTGCATTTGAAAATCATGGGCTAGCGCCAATGGGTCCTCTTCGGACGCTTGGGTTCCTTTAATAGCTCGTTGATGTGATAACCCGTGGGACGATTTGTTGGAAATCCCTTCGGGCAGGGATGTCGGCAGAGGTGTACGCCCAGTTTTGCCTTGTTGTCGAGCGCCCATAAGCGTCCCAAAATCATGTCATGATCTAGTTCTTTGACAATGTGGAACTTGCTGTGCGTTATAGCGTCTCCCATCTCGATCTCTAGGTTGATGTAGCCATGCGCGTTCAAAGCCTCTCCTCTCAAGCTCTTAATCACGTACGGAAATAGGTAGCGTCTTGTTTTGTAAATCCGCGCCTTTAGTGTCTTGAAAGTGATGATGTTGTGGTCAGAGGTCGTGTCGATGAGCGTGTCGTCAAATTCAGTACCTCTTAAACGGGACGTGGTCAGCAGTCCCCAGTTCTCCGCTTCACTTGTTTGGGAAGCTTGAGCCCTTGGCGTGGATTCCTAGGGGAGAAAAAGCCGTTTGCCGGATACAACACGATTGAGAGCTGCGAAAATATCTTGGCGCTGAACCTTGGAGAGATAGAGAATTTCGCATATATGTCGCATCATGGATTGTACGGTCTCGTGCACGGAGTCCCCGTAGGAACCGCAGCTTTCTTATTGGGAGTGGGTCTCGATGCACTCTTTCGTCTCCTAGTTGGAGTTCTCCCGATTCTATCCTTTCCTTGAAAATATGCTTTAACTGCTTGCAATCGCTAGTCGGGTGGTGAACGAACCCGTGGTAATGGCAAGTATTTGGGGTTTGCCATCTCACCTCGGTTGGTGGACGTCTAAGCGGTGGCAACGATGACATCATCTTGAACCCAGGCTTCTAGGAGGTCAATCACCTCCTCGATGGGGAATGGGAAATCAAGGATATTTCCTTCGGCCTCACGATGCTGCACAGGAGTTTTAGTGGCGATCTTCCGTTGCGAGGGCTCCCATTGCGCCGGCGCTTCACATTTCGGCTGGTGGCTCATAATTGCGGCTTTCCTTTTTCCTCTTTCGTTCACTATGTTCACGGAGGATGAGCCGGCATTAAATTGTTTGCCGATGAGGCGCCTACTCCCGCGAGTTTCACGTGCGTCTTCGCCCGAGTTGGCCTAGTCCTTTCCAAAGAATGCCGGTGCTGTTGTTGCAGATCGTCTGGCGGCCTCATGGAGTTCGGAGAATGTTTGGAAACGCAAGTTTTCTAGCAGGGCGCGGTAGATCGGGACCATACCGTTGATGCATGCGTTTACCAATTGTTGCTCGGTCACGTTTGGGTCGTGACAGTCGAGTGCTTGAACCCTGAACCTTTTGACGAAATCATTCGGATGTTCATTATCCCACTGGTACATTCTCCCGAGGTCTGAAAAGGTAACTTGTTCAGACACGAAGAAATACTTCCTGTAAAACGCGGTGACCATGCTACTCCAGTTGGGAATGCTGTTCGGTGGGATGCTGTTGTACCATGTATACGCCCTTCCTGGTAAGTGATTTTGAAAATTCCCTTAAACGAAGAACGTGATTATATTCATGTTCACCCAATGATTCCAGAAACGAGAAACATGTTCGCGTGCATTCCCGCACCATCGTACGGGGTAAATTGAGGGGAAGAGTACCCCTTGGGAGAGGGATTCTCAGTATTTCGGACGGGTAAGGGGGTTGGTGATGATGTCCATCGAACTCATCATGCTTGATTCGGTCACATAGGAGTTGTTCCAAATCTTCTCTCGTGACGAAATTTGGTGGTTGATTTCTCTCCAACGGAGTCTAGTGCGAGTTTCTTCATCCGTGGAGGCGTGCCCGCCGAGGTGCCGGCGTCGGGTTGTTGGAGATGCTTCTAGGCGTCTCTCGGAGGATGCGACTCACGGGGTAGTCGCTCCGTCACGGTTTTGAGAAAGGTGAGCACCTCCTTTTGTGTTGAAACCATGTCTGTCCCTGGCTCGCGAGCGTCTCCCGTCGTTCCATCAAATCGGCGATGGTGACGTAAGGGCGACTTCCTCTGGGTCCCTCCGGTCTCTCGTCCCGTCGGCGGGGTAATTGGAGCCTTAGTTGTCGGAGGCGCCATGCTCGGAAGAAGCATTCGGGGTCGCGGTGGCGGCCCTAGCCCCGTGTGACTGGGGGCGTGATACCCGAAGAGATATTCTCGTTGCCGTGATTAGAGGGTTGTGCAGACGCTAGAGGAGGCAGCGGCTCGGCCCCGGTGATAGGCGGTGTTACACTTAAGGGAGTGCATTCGATGTTGCCGTTGTCACCGGGTGAAGTAACAATGTTATGGGGGAGACGCCAACATCGTGGATGCGTTCGCGCCGATGTTCTTGGCAGCCGCTCCAGATCTGAGTTCCACCATGTTGGGATTTGACGTTCGGAAAACGAAATCAGGAGTTGGAGTTGATATTGTAGCCGATAGATCAATCCTCCCGCTGTGGTCGCCAATTGTTTATGGGTAAAAATCGTTTCTGCCGATTTCGGTAAATTCGGTAGGTGAGTGAGAAACTGGTTCAAACCCTAAACAAATATGCTGCACGTGAGCACTTTATAGATTCGAGAGATCAAACCTCATGCAAGTCCGGCCTAAACCAAGAAATGGCCGTTCCGGACTTGCTTCGGTCACAAAGTGGAGGAGAAGGGTTGATTTGGGGAGGGAAGCAAAGAAAGGTGTTGAGGAGAGTAGTATCTCGACTTGTATCGTAAGTGAAAGCTTAGGAAGCTTGCAAGAGATGAAAGCTTTTTGGGAGAGCTTGCAAAGTTGCCTTTCTGAGAGTGTAAGTGTAGTATATTTCTCCTGACCGAGACTTGTTGTCTGGTGGAAATAGGTAAGACCTATTTATACAAGTCGAGATTGAAACGGACCCTGGCCTCATGAAGGAAGAGAGTAAAGGGTGAAATAATAGGAGGAGGTGGTAACCGCATGGTTTAATGGGCGAAAACGTTTTTCACCATTATTTCCTCTTTTATTTGACCGCTTTATTCCTTTTCACGCTTTCTTAATGTGAGCGTAGTGTACGCTACATGTTTGTGACCGCCAAACCAAAACCCTAAAGAAGCATCCCCGCCTTGTGTCGATGTCTCGAGTGTTGGTTGCATCTTGAGTGCAAGTGGCGCTGCTAGTGACGCGTGTGGCATGTGCGGAATGCCTTGGTGGTAGGTTGCACGGTTTGCAAGTTAGGTTACCAGCGTGTGTGTTTGGCATGTGCCAATGGCATGTGCGGAATGCCTTGGTGGTAGGTTGCACGGTTTGCAAGTTAGGCTACCGGCGTGTGTGTTGGCATGTGCCAATGGCATGTGCGGAATGCCTTGGTGGTAGGTTACACGGTTTGCAAGTTAGGCTACCAGGCGTGTGTGTTTGGCATGTGCCAATGGCATGTGCGGAATGCCTTGGTGGTAGGTTGCACGGTTTGCAAGTTAGGCTACCAGCGTGTGTGTTTGGCATGTGCCGATGGCATGTGCGGCCATGTTGACCTAGTTGCAAGTCTTGCAAGCCTAGGGCGCTATGTTTGGCGTGGGCCAAAGGCATAGCGGCTTGGAAGTATGGCTAGCGACACGTGTTGGCATGTGCCAATGGCACGTGCGGCCATGTTGACCTAGTTGCAAGTCTTGCAAGCCTAGGGCGCTATGTTTGGCGTGGGCCAAAGGCATAGCGGCTTAGAAATATGGCTTGCGGCACGTGTTGGCATGTGCCAATGGCACGTGCGGCCATGTTGACCTAGTTGCAAGTCTTGCAAACCTAGGGCGCTATGTTTGGCGTGGGCCAAAGGCATGGCGGCTTAGAAATATGGCTTGCGGCACGTGTTGGCATGTGCCAATGGCACGTGCGGCCATGTTGACCTAGTTGCAAGTCTTGCAAACCTAGGGCGCTATGTTGGGCGTGGGTCAAAGGCATAGCGGCTTAGAAATATGGCTTGCGGCACGTGTTGGCATGTGCCAATGGCACGTGCGGCCATGTTGACCTAGTTGCAAGTCTTGCAAACCTAGGGCGCTATGTTTGGCGTGGGCCAAAGGCATAGCGGCTTAGAAATATGGCTTGCGACACGTGTTGGCATGTGCCAATGGCACGTGCGGCCATGTTGACCTAGTTGCAAGTCTTGCAAACCTAGGGCGCTATGTTGGGCGTGGGCCAAAGGCATAACGGCTTAGAAATATGGCTTGCGGCACGTGTTGGCATGTGCCAATGGCACGTGCGGCCATGTTGACCTTGTTGCAAGTCTTGCAAACCTAGGGCGCTATGTTTGGCGTGGGCCAAAGGCATAGCGGCTTAGAAATATGGCTTGCGGCACGTGTTGGCATGTGCCAATGGCACGTGCGGCCATGTTGACCTAGTTGCAAGTCTTGCAAACCTAGGGCGCTATGTTTGGCGTGGGCCAAAGGCATAGCGGCTTAGAAATATGGCTTGCGGCACGTGTTGGCATGTGCCAATGGCACGTGCGGCCATGTTGACCTAGTTGCAAGTCTTGCAAACCTAGGGCGCTATGTTTGGCGTGGGCCAAAGGCATAGCGGCTTAGAAATATAGCTTGCGGCACGTGTTGGCATGTGCCAATGGCACGTGCGGCCATGTTGACCTAGTTGCAAGTCTTGCAAACCTAGGGCGCTATGTTTGGCGTGGGCCAAAGGCATAGCGGCTTAGAAATATGGCTTGCGGCACGTGTTGGCATGTGCCAATGGCACGTGTGGCCATGTTGACCTAGTTGCAAGTCTTGCAAACCTAGGGCGCTATGTTTGGCGTGGGCCAAAGGCATAGCGGCTTGGAAATATGGCTTGCGACACGTGTTGGCATGTGCCAATGGCACGTGCGGCCATGTTGACCTAGTTGCAAGTCTTGCAATCCTAGGGCGCTATATTTGGCGTGGGCCAAAGGCGTAGCGGCTTTGGAAATATGGCTTGCGACACGTGTTGGCATGTGCCAATGGCACGTGCAGCCATGTTGACCTAGTTGCAAGTCTTGCAATCCTAGGGCGCTATAATTGGCGTGGGCCAAAGGCATAGCGGCTTGGAGATTTGGCATTGTTGCCATGGTGCGCAGGGTGCGGCTTGGTTTGGCATTGTTGCCATGGTGCGCAGTATGCGGCTTGGTTTGGCATTGTTGCCATGGTGCGCAATATGCGGCTTGGTTTGACATTGTTGCCATGGTGCGCAGTATGCGGCTTGGTTTGGCATTGTTGCCTTGGTGTGCAGGGTGCGGCTTGATTTGGCATTGTTGCCATGGTGCGGCTTGGTTTGGGATTGTTGCCATGGTGCGCAGGATGCGGCTTGATTTGGCATTGTTGCCATGGTGCGCAAAGATGCGGCTTGGTTTGGCATTGCTTTGCCATGGTGCGCGAAAGATGCGGCTTGGTTTGGCATTGCTTTGCCATGGTGCGCAGTCGTGCGGCTTGGTTTGGCATTGTTGCCATGGTGCGCAGGGTGCGGCTTGGTTTGGCATTGTTGCCATGGTGCGCAGTATGCGGCTTGGTTTGGCATTGTTGCCATGGTGCGCAGGGTGCGGCTTGATTTTGGAATTAGGGTTCTGTGTTGAAAACCCTAATCCGGTATTTTGAAAAAATACCCCTATTAATTATTTACACCTGAGTTAAATTCTCTTAGTTAATGTGTTGCGGGTAACACTAGGTCATGGGGTTTTACGATTTTACCCCTTGTCTAAAAACCACCATCAACACCCACATTAATCAGCTAGTGGCGGAACTTATTTTTGCAGTGCTGGTACACTATTATGAAATATGTGTTAAGTTCATCATCAACGGAGTTTATCGTTTTGCTTAGTTTATCATTATGTAACTATAGAACTTAATTAATTTTCTTGTTGCAAGAACTTGTATTGGTATGGACTCAAGATCTTATTCCTTTTTTGTGTAATTTGAACCTAATGAATCAATGGAAGTTTACTTGAAAGATTATTTGTGTGCAAGTTTAATTTGATTCTCACTTGGTTTAAATTTGGTTGTCATTTGAGTTTGATGTGGTTGTCATTTGAGTTTCAGTTGAATTCTCATTTGAGCTTAATTTGGTTTTCATTTGTGGAGTAGTCAGATTCAGTCAAGCCAGGCAGATTCAGTCAGGCAATCTGAATCTGATTTTTTTTTATATTAAAATCCAAATCTTGGACCGACTGTGGTCAGTCTTAACACATTGACTGTTACAGTCGGTCGTTGATATGAGTTGCACCGCGACCGCAGAGCCACGTCATATATGAATAAGACGCTCAGACTGCGACCATTTCTGCGACTGACAAAGCAAGTCATATATACGAGTTAACTGACTTGCTTCATCGGTCGCGATACTGCTGATTTCTACTAGTGGGTGAGCGTCACTCTCCAAATTCAAATTCACAGTAAGTGAACCAAAATCTGGTACTGTCAGCTAACGGTCTTCATTTGCCTTATCCTTGCAGGTGGCTCCAGAGAGGAGAAACGTGGCATTTTTAGACATGGAAATAGACGTTGTATGTTGTTGATCATTTTCCTTAGCTGCAGATGTTTCTATTCTCGTTTCCAGATCCGACAGAGCATTAAATTGGTTGCTTGTGTTTACCACACCTGCTTTTTTGTTTGTCTCAAGATGATTTGATGGAAGAGAGTTATAAACCCCGGTAAGTTCACGTGGATCAGAGGCAGGTTGAAGCTGCGGATTGGATGGTGCTGTGCCCAAGATTGAAGTACTCTTCTTTTTCTCGACCCATTTTTCTGTTAGTTTTTCGACTGCCGGAGTAGCCGTGGTTGCTAACCGATTCTCATTTTGATTACCAGAACCATCCCAAATTCCTGCGGAAAATTTTCCTTTGCCAAAACATACTTCAATTGATAACCAGAAATCCTTAATGCAGCCTTTCGGCTTTAAGAAGAAACCGGAGGGAATAGTGTCTAATTTCCCTTGAACTTCTAAAGCACAAAAGTGCAGTTGAGACATGCTTATGGTTTTAGCTTCTACATTGATCAGACGTCCACATTTCTGACCAATTTCATGAAAAGTATCACGATTCCACAAATGGAAAGGAAGACCTCTCACTTTTATCCATCTCCTACCATCATCATTATCAAAAGAAGCAACACCATTAGCCTCTGGGATCCATTTACTCAGGGTGATTGTAAAAGATTTGAAGTAGATATTGCCTAGTTTCAAAATCTCAAACGTTTCAATCTCAGAACTTGTGAATAAGACGGCAGAGTTTCTACTAAAAGGACGTAAATCCATATACTTATCCTGCTGAAACGAACTCTTCATCTGCTCCATTACAAATCTCCATCCTAGATTTCTCGGTTTGATCTCCACCAAGATAGCTTTATGCGCGAAGTCGACTCCGTTGGGAATAAAATGCCGCTCCATAGAATGTTTCTTTCCTTTCTTTTGAGAATTTGAGTCTTGCTTAGTCGAAAGGAGATCCACAGTCTTCAACACAGCTTCCTTGAACTTTGGTGGTAATGCTGCTGTATGAACAGTCCTAGGCTGGTGAACCTTCATCTTTGTCTTCTCTACAGAGTGATTCTTCAAATAAGGAAATCCATTGTTTCGATTAGAAGGTTGATTATCCTTATCGAGACATTGACGCAATACACAATCAGCCATTGTTTCCCATCCCCACCGTTTGCTCCCAGCTGTGATAAAAGATTTCCATTTCCCGTCTCTTTAACTATAGCATTTATACCCTCTAATAAATTCACCATTCTCATTAACGCACCTCTCCCATATCCACGCAATTCCTTTATCCCATAATTTAATGAAGGAATTTTTGATCGAATGTTTGTTGACTTCAGCTCTCAAAAAAGATACTAGCCTATTTGCATTCAATGCAGAGAAAAAACTTCTCCAATTAAATCTATGACCCCATTCTTCAATAGAAAAGTTAGATCCATTATCAGAACAGAGTTCGAAAGAATGTCTTTCAATGGCGAAAAATTTCTTTTGCTGAGAAGCCATTAACAACCAAAGCAAGGAGGGAAAGAAAAGAAAACCGAAGATGAAATGGAAATGGAGCTGATTATGGGAGTAGAAAAAGACCACCAAACGTGACCGAAGTGGCTTGGGACTAGAATTCTTCCATACCCACAACAAAACCCCAAATCAAAGAAGAAGAAGAAAACAGAAAGAAGAGAAAACAACAGAAAAAACTAGCAGCAAAACGGAAAAACCCTACTGACCAATAAATCACGGACCCAAGGGGAAAGATCCACAGAGAGATCCGTCCTTGGACATCGGTGAAGTTCAATCAGCACACTCTAAAACTCACTCAGACCCAAGGGGAAGGAAACAACTCAGTTGCTCCATCCTTGGACGCCGGAGAGGAAGAAGAGGCTGGGTTCCGATGAAAATTTGAAATGTATCTTCATGGTTCCTGAATATCTTTGCAACTTGCATTCCAGATCTGCGTTTCCTATTGGTGTTGCTACTTTGCTTCGGCTTTTGCGTTTTACTAATGATTTAAAGATTTGCAGCGTAATGGACAATACAAGTGTTTGTATCGTTACAAACTCACATATTCCTAGGGGACTAACCATGGCAGAATCACAGCGAACACTAGTTTCGATTAAAGAAATTCAAAAAGGATAATTATGATATGATGCAATAAAACGACTAGAATTGTGAATCCGATTCAGAGTATAATAACAAAAAGTATTAACGGAACCCTCCTTTCAGATTTTTAATTAATCTCCTATTCTATTCCTGGTAGAACTGGAAGTCTGAATCCGTTTAGAGTACAACAAATCATCCCAAAACTCTATATATACCTGATGATGGCCTATGCTTATTCCTCACACACAACCATAGTTTTAACTTTTTTCTTCGTCATGGGTTTTAAAACCAACTTCTTGCTTTCGTTGATGCTTATGCTTGCGGTTCCATTGATGGTGAATGGTTTTGTTTGGAATGTTGGTGATGCTGCTGGTTGGTCTCCACAGTTTAATTACAGTCAGTGGGCTAAACCATCCTTTCTAGTTGGTGACAGTCTACGTTTCGTCTATGATCCCAACATCACTGATGTTCTAGAAGTGAGTTATTGTGATTTCAAATCATGTAATCCAACATCGCCACTCGCCACCTACAACACCGGTAACGATACAATTCCATTAACAAAGGAAGCCCACCAGTATTTCATCTCTAGTAATCCTGTTGACTGCAGCAATGGCATGAAGCTTGATATTCCGGTGTCAAATTCATCATATGTTAGGTTTTGGCGGTCCCGCCCAAACTATGGCGCCAATGGTTATGTCAACGTACCCAAATTTGAAGATACACCTGCTAAAGGCGCAAACACGGCTGAAGACATGTCATGTGATTCCACTTCTCCAACTGAAAACGGTGTTGCAGAGGTTGAAGCTAATTCAAATTCATCGACAGTGGCAGCAACTTCGGTTCCAACTATGCCATCTAATTCCACTTCTTCGGCTACTCCAACCATGCCACCTACTTCTACAGAGGCAGGAGGGAAAGCCAAGACTCAAGCAGGAGGGAAAGCCGAGACTCAAACAGACGGAGACGATCAATCCAATTCATATTACCTAGTATTGATTGGTCTTTTCATTCTCCTTATCTTCTTATTCATTCTCCTTATGAGGGAAATCCAAGACTCAAGCAGGAGGGAAAGTCGAGACTCAAACAGATGAAGACGATCAATTCAATTCATATTACCTAGTATTGATTGGTCTTTTCATTCTCCTTATCTTCTTCTTCATTCTCCTTACGAGGGAAAGCCAAGACTCAAGCAGGAGGGAAAGCCGAGACTCAAACAGATGAAGACGATCAATTCAATTCATATTACCTAGTATTGATTGGTCTTTTCATTCTCCTTATCTTCTTCACATGATGTTTTTTTTTCTTTTGAAGCCCGGTTAACAGGGGCTAGAGTTTAGTTTTTATTTTTTATTTTTTTTATAAAAAGTTGTTAATAACAAAATATATGAGTTAATCTTGGTTAGCCATCTTTTCTACAATATTTTTATAATAGAAGTTAATTTGTATATTTTGATATAAGAGATGAATTTAGTAGATAAAAAGGAGGATACCCAGTTGCTGTAAAAATCATGCCGACTATAACAAAAAGTATCCCTTAACATGGCCACACCATATTCCAGCGGCTTTAAGAACCGGAATTGAACCGGAACCAGTAAAAATTTTTTTTCCTGGTTTTAAAGATTCCAGAAAGTGGGAGTGTGAACCCGTATCAGTATTCTTTGTTTTTGTTCTTCTTCAAAATTGAAATAGAATGATCATCGTAGATTAGATCTGATTAAAAATTCTGAAGGAAAATCACAATCTCATGAGATGGTAAAGGGAAGTGTAGATGTAGAAAATCCTACCACTACATCCAAAGGTAACTAGATGCATACACAAAGAAACAAAGCAAACGGAGGAAGTAATAGAACACAAGATATACGTGGTTCTAAGATGATTACCTACGTCCACGGGGTGTAAAAGAAGATCTTATTACTCGGTTCAAGGTTACAAGACGGATTTATCTCTCTCAATGCTCTAGTACGCTCTCTTTCCTCACTTCTTGCTTGGGTTCTTCCTCTCTACATGGTCTCTATTTATAGCTACAAGTGATGATACATCGATTACTACGGTGTTAGGCCTGGCGTAGCTTCCTTGATGTCCCTCTCGGGTGGTCGGTCGATGTCTCAGCCGACCGTCCTTATTTGTTCGGGTCGGTGTGTCAAGCCGAGTGATGTCTCGCTCCCGCTATCCCGCCACTCGATGTCGCCCTGCCGATGGAGGCGATCGATGTCGCCCTTGGGATCCTTGGCCGAGTCTTTCCCGACCGAGTCCTCCTTATCTCTTCACCAACTTTGTCGCCGCATTTATGGCTCCAAAGTGCCCGATGTCCATCGCGTCACGCCTTTTCCCCCTTTTTCGTCGACTTTCGGCTCCTCTTTTCTTACGCCCCGGTTCGAGAGGCGATCCGGACCTTAGGTGCACGCTTGCTCTGCGCGCCATGGCTTAGGATCGTTCCACCCGTCCTTGTGGATTATTTACACCTACATTTATGCCCCTTCTTCCACTCGTGTAGTCAACACGTGGGAAGAATAACCGTCTCGTCTTCCCACGTCCTCTGGCCATGCCTGTTTTCCACGCATGCTTTGTTCCCCACTCGCTTGAGCTTACTCAACCGGTTCACCTCCTCTGCCGGTTACCATGGGAGGGGTTTATAAGTTCGACGTCTAAACCTCGTTTCCCCCATATTTCCTTTCCTGTAATTCCATTCACTCTCTATCCTCTTTGCAACTTCGTTCTCCATCCTCTTCTGTTGCTGTCGACTGTTCCCTTAGCAGATTTCATCCCTCTCTTTTCCATTATCCGTCGTCTTCTCCGTCTCCGCTGCCGCTGCAATCTCCGGCCCTAAGCACGTTTTGCTTTTCCTGCCGTTTTCCTCCTTAGCTTCCATGTCTTCTTCAACTCCTCACATGACAGAGAGAAGGTGTGTGAGTTACGTGTTTTCTGATGAAGATGGCGTACCGCTTGATTCCTTGTTCGTCGTAGAGAGTCCTTCCAAGTATGATTACCGCGCTCTTGATTCTATCTTTCCTGATGACTCATCTTCGTTTTCTTGTAGGTCTGACAAGAGGGCTCCTAAGGATCTGTCGGATGAGCAGTACGTTCAGCAGTTGAAGGGCGAGTTCGATCTTCATGGATATGACGCCGGCTCTTGTCAGCCGAAGGGTGTTTTGAAAAAGATGATGTCCCGAGGTTTCCCCATTCGGCCGAGGCGACCATTGTTACTGGGGCCACTAGAGCTCGGATCGCGTTTCCCACTCGTACGATCCTAGTCGTCCATTTTGGTACGAGGCTCTCTCCAAGATTCGTCCGTGCCGCGCTTTGGCTCGTGGAATGGCAATACCTTCCGCATCTTGTCCGAGTGGGAGAGGCGCAGCCGGGCGAGTGTTCTCCTACCGCTTGGTCCACCTACGATCCTTCCCAAAGCGAGTGACTATACTCCCGCCAGCCTTCGCCGACAATTATCGGAGCGGGACCACTACTAATGGCGATCTCGCTGGATTTGTCGCTAGTCCTCATCGCCATAAAACTCTTTCCCGACGGTGTTGGGAGACTCCTTTTAGATGAGGATCCCGAGGGGAAGAGCTCCAACAAGCATGCCCGTCATACTAATGACTCGGCTTGGGATCGGGTTCCACTGGGTTATTTCCTGGTCCTCTCTTGAGCGGCAAATTCCTCCTCCGCCGAGTTTTATCCTTTTCTGGGTAATCAATGTCGATCGGGTAAGTATACTTTTCTCGTTTTTCTCGGTTTGGTTGATCGGCTCGGGCGATTTGTGGGGTGATATTTTGTCTTGGTGTTTTCCGCACCAAGTCCTGGGGTACTCCTTCTGAGGTTTTCGTTCATCGGAAGAGAGATAGGATTGCAGGAGCCGCGGAGGAGACAGGGAAGGTAACAAATATACTTATCATTTTTTATTTGACGTACATGTACGTGCCCCTATTTGTTGCCTTGCATGGTTCTGACGTCGGCTCATGCGCAGAGGCCCAGGGTTGACAAGACTCCTACTATCTCGGCAAAGGATGGTGAGGATCCCGATGACCGTCTACCCTTGTCACTTTTCCTGAGGAAGTCACCTCAGAAGCCTTTTGATGTTTCATCTACCCTTGTAGGTGATAAGTCCAAGGGGACGGGTAAGGAACCCAAGGAGGGTGTGCCTGCCCTGGAAAAGATTGTGGCCCGGGAAGTAGTTGACGAGGGGGTTGTTCTTGCCGATGGCGTTGTATATGTTGTCTCTGAAGGTGATGATGATGAGGAGCTTTTCGGCGATGAGGATGAAACCCTCGGCAATGAGGAGAAGTCGGGACAAGCGGAGAAATCGGGTGGTGGTGGGAACCTTGCGGAGGGCCGTGATGCCGTGGGTGTTGCTGTCAAGGATCAGCCGCCGAAAACTAGTCCTTCCGTGGTCCCGACTTCTGCAGCAAGCAGATTCTCTTTCACCATCTCGGGCCCTATGTGCAACTCGCTTGGTGCACTTATTTCTCCCGATTTTGCCTCTTTGTCTGATGAGGAAAAGATCAGTGCTGTCTCGTTGTATGAGGCCGGTCTGGAGAGTACTTGTGATATGCTGGTGAGTAGAGTTGTTTGAGTGTTGCTTCTCATGTTTTTGTTAAGTGCCGACCATGTCGGTGTTGTTCGTTTAGAGATCAACCGTCACTGTTGAATGCTGCCATCCGGCGCCGAGAGGCCGAGAGAGAGGACTTCGTCTCTTGTTGCAAAGAAGAACGGGAGCGAGCTCGGAGGTTGGAGAAGGAGCTGGCCGAGGCCCAAGGTAGTTGCTTTACTCTCTACTGGTTATGATTGATCTTGTAGTGCCAATATCCTAAGCTCAGTACTCCCTGCCTAGCCGAATCTTCTAGTGCGGAGGCCGATGCCGCCACGAGGTGCCGTTTGTTGAAGAGGGAAGTTAACATAGAACGGGACCACGTTTCGAACTTACAGCAGAGAATAGTTAATAAGGACGCTAAGATTGATCGCTTAGAAACCGATATCGAAGATCTTCAGTCCAAACTCCATCGCTATGAGACTTTTGAGTATATCCCCGAGGAAATCGATAATCTGAGGGCAGACCTAGCTCATTTCCAAGGTATAGCGGGTGATAAAACGCTATTAGCCGACAACTTAGAAGTTCAATGTGGTCGGCTAAGACTTCAGGTCCGAGATCTGCATGCAGATCGCCTTCGGATCTTGGGGGAGAGGGACGCTACTGAGAAGCGTAACCGAGAGGCCCTTGAGAAGCTCAAGGAGTTTGGAAAAGTTTCTGAGGAGTTGGATTGGGTGCGTGCCCAATTGTCGGGTTTGCAGGCCGCCCACTCTCGACAGAGGGAGGAATGGAGTGATCACAAGAAGTATTGCCCCACTAACGAGTTTAACGAACAGCGATATCTTGAACTTTCTTCGAAGATGTCTTCTCTCGAGTGTAGCCTATCTGAGTCCGAGGAGTCTATTAGAATAATTGCCCCTTTGTTAGAAGGTGGTGTGCCTTGTGTTGTGCTTTCCGCGTTGCTTTCTTACTGTTGCTATTGTGTGACTGACCGTTCTTGTTACCTTTGCAGCCGAGCAGAAGAAGACGGCATCGTTGGAGGAGGAAAACATCCGTCTGAAAGGGAGGGAGGCTCAATTGCTCGACCAGGTGGCCACTGCCAAGGCGGCGTCGGCGCAGCTAGCAGAGGACCTTGCTGCCGAGAAGACGAAGTTCAATGACGAGCTTGTCTCGAAGGTTAGGGCCGGTGTGAAAGCAGTGCTTGATAAGAAACGAGCCGATGTTGCCGCCAAGAAGACTGTTCCGGGTCCTATTTCCTCCAAAGAGTGATTATGTTTTTTGTAGCGCTGCGTCGCTATCTTGCCCTTTTCCTCGGGTTGTAATTCGTTTGAACACCTTTTTAATTTCTTGCATAACTTGTTATGGGGTGTTTGTCGTCCGGTTTGTTTGCTTTTCTTGTCGTTGATGCTTCGATACTACCGACGTTATTATCCTTAATTATGCCGAGTTGCCCATATGTGGCTTTCGTCGTGATCTCGTTATGCATGCCCGTATGAACAGATAAGTTAGTCACAAATGCCATTTCGCCGAACGCACTCAACAAGGAGGGTCATCGGGCCCAATGCCATGTCCTGACCGAGGCATCTCATCACCGTCTTTTGAGATCTCGGTGGAAGGGGAGTTGGTCTTGCCTAATTTCTATGGGATCGACATCCCAAGAAGTTATCGACAATCTTCTTGGGCAAGTGATTCGGCCACTTGCGAGGAGAGCAATGTTGATCGCTCGATCGTCGAGTACTCGTGCCTCGACAATCGGCCACTGTTTCCAACCACCAGGGCCCCCGAACTACCTCGGCACTTGCACAATGCCATCGCCCCGAGTTCGAATAGTCCGTGTTAGTGTAAGTCGCCCCAGACTTGCACAATGCCATCGCCCCGGTTCGAAACGACCATTCAGACGCACTTGTCATATTTCCAACCCCACGCGGCCTTTCACTAAATAGATGACAAGATATCTTACCCGAGTTCATGGATGGTAGAGCTTTAGTCGTGTTGCGTTCCATGGCCGTGGCTCGGGTTTCCCCGTCCGGTTTCAAAGTATCTTGTATGCCCCTTCGCCGACCTTCTCAACTATTGTGTAAGGTCCTCCCCATATTGGTGCGAGTTTGCCGCCTTTCTTGTCACGTTCATAGCTAGGTAAGTGTTTTAGTACCAGCTGCCCTGGTAGGAACTCTCTTGGTCGGACCCGTTTGTTATATTCTCGTTGGATTCTCCGCTGGTAATTTTCCATCTTTTGCAAGGCCATCTCCCTCGTTTCTTCTAGATCGTCAAGTTTAGCCAAGATAAGATCCGCCGAGATGTTTCGCCTCCATGCTTCGGTCCTTGTGGCTCGGTATCATCGCCTCCGTTGGCGTGATGGCTTCAGTCCCATATGTTAACATGAAGGGCGACAATCCGGTTGCCTCCCTGCGAGTTGTCCTATACGCCCACAAGACGTTGTAAAGCTCTTCACACCATTCCCCATATTCCCCGTCGAGTTTCTTCTTCATGTTATCGGCGATGGTCTTGTTTGTGATCTCGGCCTGTCCGTTGCTTTGGGGGTATAGTGGTGTGGACTTGCTTTTTCGGATGTTGTAAGTGTTAAATAGCAGGTCTATGTTTTTGCCCTGCAGTTGTTTGCCGTTGTCAGAGACGATTGCCGCCGGAACCCCGAAGCGGCATATGATGTGTTCCCAGATGAACCGGAAAACATCCTTATCTCGTATGTGCCTCAGCGGGGCGGCCTCAACCCACTTGGTGAAATAGTCGGTGGCTACAATTAAGTACTTCCTTTGTCCCGACCCGACGTGTAGAGGTCCTACGATGTCGATTCCCCATTTAGCAAAGGGCCAAGGACTGATGACGGAGTTCAATGTCACAGCCCGGTGCGTGTATCTTCTTCCCGAATTTCTCGCACTCGTCGCAAACCGTGGCCATATGTTTTGCGTCCTCATTCATGTATGGCCGAAGTATCCCATGGTTTTTGCTCGTGCCGCTGTGCTACTACGGCCCGAGCTATGGTTTCCGCGCCCCATAGTGCAGCTCGTTAAGAATTGTATGCCCTCTTCTTTACTTAGGCACCTCAACAAGGGTCCTGTGTACGATTTCCGTAGAGAATTCCGTCTCGAACTTCGTGACGCGGCCGCTTTGCTTTTGATCTTGTTGACCTCGTGTCGCCCTTTAGGCAATTTTCCCGTTTCGAGATATTCATGAATCGGCTTCCTCCAATCGTCGGCCCTGATATCGGCCTCAGAGTGACAGCTGCGATATGTGCGTCGACGTTCTCGATCTCGGTACCGATGGCATTAAGACCCTCATAACTCGATGCCTTCAATGCTTGAGTCTCACAACATGGAAGCAACGTAAGCCAGGGCATCCGAATGCCGATTGTCTTTTCTCGCATGTGTCGGAATTTAATGCTCGGTATTTGCCCGATGTAGAATTGGGCGAGTTCCCGCATTTCTTTGTAACAAGGGGTCATGTATGGCGATCGCCTGATCCGTCTGGACAACTAGCCGAGAGTCGCTCGTGAGTCGTACCTCCCGGATGCCCATCTCCACTATCGACGTAAGGCATGTATTATCGCTTCGTATTCTCGTGACATTGTTGGTTGCCTTAAACTCAAGCCTAAAGGAGTGGACCATTTTCTTGCCCTTTGGTGTCGTGAAGACCAGCCCTAAACCCGACCCGTCCTTATTGGATGACCCATCGACGAAAAACCTCCCATCGTGTCGGGCCGCATGTCTCGAGTAAGTCGGTGGATCGCCTCGGTCTTCTTCCATTCCGGGGATGTCTTCTACTTCGTCCTCATCACCGAGGGGGAAGTCTCACAAAAAATCGCAAGAATCGCCTCAGTGCCTTCACGGCTGTCCTCATCTCGTAAAAGACATCGAATCGCTTTATTTTGCGCGCTCCACTTAGAGATCCGTCCTGACCTAGCCGCGTTGTCGAGTACTGACTCTATGGAGGACTTGGTAAGCACCCGAATCTTGTGGGTTTGGAAATACGTCCGAAGCTTTTGTGTTGCAAATACTAACGCTAGTATGAGCTGCTCGATCCTCGTGTAGTTCTTTTTCGCGAGTTCATGGTCTTGCTTATGAAATATACCGCTTTTCTTCTCGCTCCCTCGTTCTTGACCAACACGGCGCCGATGGCATGACCGGTTGCCCCGAGATACAGCGTTAATATGTCCTCGGGCTCGGGCCTTTGTAACACCGGTAGGGCTCGCCAGTGTTGCTTGATTCTCTGAATGCTTCCTCACACTCCTCGGTCCATCCGAACTTCTCTCCCTTCCTTAACGTCCCGAAGAAATTCTTGCACTTGTCTCGACGATCGAGAGATGAATCGTCCTAGAGCCGCCAAGTTTCCGTTCACCCGTTGCACGCCCTTAATCACATGTGCGAAGGCATTTCTCTATCGCTTTGATTTTATCTCGGGTCTCGCTTCGATCCCCTTATCCGTGATTATGTATCCTAGAACTTGCTCGAGGTGACCCAAAAGGTGCACTTGGACGGATTTGCCCTCATCTTGTACCTCCTCATGGTCCGAAGATGTCTCGAGGTCGTCGATGTGTGTATCGGCTACCTTACTCTTGACTAGCATATCGTCCACGTATACTTCGATGGTGTCGTGTATTTTGTCTTCAAACATGTCCTCCACTAGCCTCTCGATATGTGGCGCCCGCATTTCTCAAATTTCGAATGGCATTTTGGTGTAGCAACACAAATCCTCTTGGCGTGAAAAAGGATGTATGCTCCCGGTCTTCTGGGGCTGGGGGATTTGGTTGTATCCCGAGTACCCGTCCATGAGTGTTATCGCCTTGTACCCGACAATGGATTCCACCAACCGGTCGATGCTGGGGAGAGGGAAGCTGTCCTTTGGGCATGCCTTATTCAGGTCGCTGTAATCGACGCAAATTCGGACGCCCCCATTCTTCTTGGGGACTATCACCATATTAGATATCCATTGCGGATATTGGGCCTTTCGGATGATTCCCGCTGCGTACGCTTCTTCAACTCGCCTCTACCGCCGGTTGTAGCTCGGGTGCAATTCTTCTCATTTTCTGTCCGATTGGTCCGAACTTGGGGTCTATCCTCGATGGTGCGAGCAAACTTCCGGATCGATGCCTTCCATGTCGTGCATCTCGCTGTGCAAATACATCCATGTGTTCCTTTAGGAGGGCTATCACCACGGGATTGCTCATTCGTTAAGCGTGACCCTATTCTCACTAATCTCGGCTCCTCCTCGGTGCCCGCATTAACTTGCCGAGTTGGTTCTAGGGCCGAAAAGTTCTGCTTAGGCTCGCCGACGGCTGGTTGCCGGCTCCCGTGATTGCTATAAGACTTCGTGTCGCCCGCTTCGTAGGTGGCGATGGCTTGTGACATCATCTTTTCCAATTCCTCTCCCGCTTCCATTTCCTTAGACTTCTTCTTTTCTTGGCGTTTCCTCGACCGTCTTTCCTCGTTCGTTGGATGTCTATCTCGCACACATTGTCTTGCCGCTTGGGGGTCGCCTAGTACTTCTACTACTCCACGATAAGAAGGGAAGCGCAGCTTCGATGGTAGGCCGAGGCGACTCCTTGATCCCCGCGACCCAAGGTCGTCCTAGGATCGCCTCGTAGGGTGAAGCGACATCGACTACGCAAAAGGTGGTCAAGGTGTCAAGGAACCCTTCCCCATCCGAGACTCGAGAGTGACCTCTCCTTTGGCACTCGTCACCGCACCGTTGAAGCCGTAAATTGATAAGTCGATGGGATCGGGATGTCATCGGACAACTCCATCCTCTTGAAAGTGTCATAGAACAATACCTCGACCGAACTACCACCGTCCATTAATATTCGCGGACGCCCCATTCCTCAATCATCGTGGTTATTACTAAGGGATCTCCATGTGCTTGTCCGTTCAAGGGGACATCTTTCGCCGAAAACGTAATCGGTTGCATCATCCACGGCTCCATAGGGAGGGTCTTGGCCACGCTAAAGATTTCTCTCGCCCGATCTGTCCCTCTTGTGTATTCTCGAGGTGATACCGGTCCCTAGATCGTATCCTTGTGTTGCTGAGTGTGATATGGTGTTACAAGTGAACTGAGCGCCGCGATTGATTCTTATTTGATGTACTGGGACCTCGGGCTGGGCCGGTGTCGATGGTGTTTTGACGAAATGCCGAGATACCCATCGCGGATCGTGCCGGACGATATCCTTCACTTCCCCGCAATCGTTGGTTGAGTGGCCGCGAATCGATGATAATGGCGTAACTCCGGTGGTTCCTCGTCCCGTCGAATTGGATTCCCGAGTCTTGGGGTAACGGATATCGTTCCTCTTTTCAACCTCCTTGAACACTTCTTCCAAGGGTGCATTGAGCAGAGTGTACGATCTCGGCTCATGGCGAGGTTTCTTTCCCCTCTCGACCTGCACCTTCTTGTTCTCACCCCGGACCGGGCACCGGCCTTTCTCGATCGTTTCGTGGCTTCTCTCGGGATAACCTCTTCGTGGTGCTCGCCTCTTGTATTCCCCGTCTTGCGCTCCTTCCCGGATTTCTTCCAAGGCTATATAGTGCTCTTGCATCTTCCGGATCTCCCTTAGCGTCTTGGGCTTTTCTCGTACATCGCCACCCGCATGGGGTCCGACTTTCTTAGCGAGTTCTCGAAGCCGAATATTTGCCGGTCGACCGGTGCCTTCCTATATCCGTGCATAACTTCCTCCATCTATCCGTTAAGGAACGCAGCGGTTCTCTCTCCTTCGTGCTGGGGTAAATAACTTGTCGACTCGGGGCCGAGCTATGTCACAGCATGTATGTCTCGAGGAAAGTTTCCACTAAAACCGCATAGCTCCCAACGGATTTATCGTGCAGGGTGTAGAACCAACTCTTCGCTTCTCCTTCAAGACTAGCTGGAAAAACTTGCACATGACCACATCGTAATTCTTCCACCGCAGCAAGGACATGCCGTACATCTTGATGTGTTCTCCCGCACGCCCGTGCCATCGAACCTAGATGGGAAGATTGGCAACGTGCACTTTGGTGGAAATGGTGTTCGGTCCAGTTCTTCCGTAAACGGTGTCTTCTGGGCTTCATTGATTACTTCGCTAACTTATCATCCTCACTATCTCCTACGCTTTCTTAACCATCTGCTCAAGCCGTTCAATCTTTTGTCCGGTGGACGCGTCCGTACTTTCGTTGGTCACTTCCTCATCGGCCGAAGAATCCTGATGGCCCATACCCTTCTCTTGGCCGATTAGGGCCGGTACTGTCCTCGGCTTGGCGAAGGGGGTGGGTCATCCCTTGGTGGGGTGTGGTTGCTTGGAGGCGCCTCGGCTCGATGATCCCTCGACCCCGTCCTCCTATTGAGTTGGTGGTTCTCGTACTCTAGTGCCAAGTTTCTCCTCTCAATTCTCTCATCGATCCTCCTGTCTTCTTTGACTTGCCGCATGGCGAGTAACATCGGCCTGGTGCTCTCGTGACTAGAATGACCGTTCATTTGGTGTCCTGTTGCGTTAGGGGGTGCGGTTGGGGTCCGGCAGCGAGAGCGATAGAGGGACGATCGGGGCCGTAGGGCGATCAACCACTACTCGGGGAATGAACAGCCGGGAAGCGGTCACCGTTCTCGGGGGACGTCTCGATTAGGGTTCCCTCCCGCCAAGTGTACTTGCCTAAGTCTTTCGGCCTCTCGTTCCAAATCTCTTTGGTGTTCCGTAGGCCGTCTCTCTCTTCTTCGTTCTTCGTGTATCGTTTGGACTTCCTCCTCCTCCTCCGTATCCGATGCAGCTTCTCCGTCTTCCATGCTGCCCTCGTTTCTCGGCCCCATCCGGCTTGGGTTAATCCTCAATCTCTCGGGTGGGAAGTCGTCATCTCGGCCGTATCGACCTCCTCGTTGACCGTAGTCATGCCTTTGATCAACGCCGAGTCTCGCCTCGGTCGTTAGGTCGACGATCTCCGTGTTGGGAGTCCGTGAGTCCTCTTGCCCGCCGGATCCCGCCGTGACTCGGTTCCTCGGGATCCTCGCTCGTCCCGGAGGTACTTGCCATTGCCTTTGCTATCGCCCTCGTTCCTCGGCTCGCCTATCCGTCCGTCCCTACGTCGGCAAAGTAGACAACACTTACTTCGAATCGCTTTCGAAAAGGTTAAGGGTGGAGTACAAAGAAGCCAAGGCAGAGTGAAAAAGGTTTTCTATAGTACGACTCCCTTTACGCTAGCATGTTGGTTTCAAAGAAGCCAAATCGTTTTGCCGCAAAAGGACAAATTTTGAAAAGCTGTCTTAACGCATCGCTTTCAGTACTCTTCCCATGCATTAACTGCTATTTGTCCTAACATTCCCAACGCCAGAAGTCATCAATCATCCGTATGTTAGGTCGGAGGATTTCCTTCATGGTGGGGGATCGTGCTGAGGATCCTCAGTCGCCGTCGCGTTGCTGGTCGACAATTCCTACCGTTTTCCACTGGTACTGTGAGGCCCTTAGTGTAGGGTCAAAGTGAGACAAGGACTACTCACTATAACCCCGTCGGCCATGGTTTCCAAGAACTAGACTCAATGATTCTGAGCTAGCTCTGTTTCCACCATTATCACGCTTCGTTTACCTTGCTAAAATAAAGACAGGTGTGAAATGGAGATAGATGCGACAATATCTCTCCCTAGAAGATAGTCTAAGTAACCTACGCGTCGCCCCGTTAGAGGTTTTCGTTTAGCATCAACTACCCTTACCGAATGTTGATAGGAGTCTGCCGAATTTCTCTTGCAACGGGGTTGGAAGTCATAGATCACGGTCAGCGAGATGGAATCCCCTTCTAGCTTCTACCAACATCGAAAGATGCTATTTTGGGAGCTCATGGGTTGTCCGATAACTCTCTGAGGTGTCTCAAACATACAGCCTATCTCGACGGAGCTGTCTCCGATGACTTCGCCTAAGCGGAAAACTTGTTTTCTTGGAGAAATGGAGACTACTGGTTTAAACACGAAAATGGACTTATACCAATTCGACATAGAAATAACGAAATGAAGATAACTAGCAAGAACGCAAGGCTAGCTTTACCAAACCTCGACAAGATGTTGCCAAGAAAACAAAAATAACAAAGAAAACGAAGATAACAAAACAAGAACACAAAGGTGACCTCCATCGACTCAACAAGACATTACTGAAGGAAACAAAGGTAGCAGACCGAAGGGGTTTCTCCCTTAGCATCAACCAAAGACACAGGGTGGCTTAGGAGCTTGGAGTTTTCCCTTCTAGCGCCCGAGTTCAAGGTATCCGGAGATGTTATACGGTCCCCTTAGTCGGCGCCAGAATGTAGATGTAGAAAATCCTACCACTACATCCAAAGGTAACTAGATGCATACACAAAGAAACAAAGCAAACGGAGGAAGTAATAGAACACAAGATATACGTGGTTCGGCATGATTACCTACGTCCACGGGGTGTAAAAGAAGATCTTATTACTCGGTTCAAGGTTACAAGACGGATTTATCTCTCTCAATGCTCTAGTACGCTCTCTTTCCTCACTTCTTGCTTGGGTTCTTCCTCTCTACATGGTCTCTATTTATAGCTACAAGTGATGATACATCAGTACTACGGTGTTAGGCCTGGCGTAGCTTCCTTGATGTTCCTCTCGGGTGGTCGGTCGATGTCTCACCCACCGTCCTTATTTGTTCTGGTCGGTGTGTCAAGCCGAGTGATGTCTGCTCCTCGCTATCCCGCCACTCGATGTCGCCTGTTCGATGGAGGCGATCGATGTCGCCCTTGGGATCCTTGGCCGAGTCTTTCCCGACCGAGTCCTCCTTATCTCTTCACCAACTTTGTCAGCCGCATTTATGGCTCCAAAGCCCGATGTCCATCGCGTCACAGCTTTTCCCCTTTTTCGTCGACTTTCGGCTCCTCTTTCTTACGCCCGGTTTCGGAGAGGCGATCCGGTACCTTAGGTGCACGCTTGCTCTGGGCACGCCATGGCTTAGGATCGTTCCACCTGTCCTTGTGGATTATTTACACCTACAGATAAAATGTTAGGATTTTGAGAAGTGGGTTTTGTTTTTAAGTGATCAAAGGGTTTTGTTTGGATTCAATTTGGAGCTTAAGAGATTGATTCTTTAATGAATTTGGTTAACTAGTATTCCCTAGGGCAGTAGTATAGGGTATATGAGGAGATGTATGTTTAGACTAGGGGCTGTGAATATGTGACAGACATGAAGGTTAAACTTTGGAAAAATTTATTGTAATAGCCAATTGGAGTTGTCACCTAATTGTGAGTTACAGACTTGAGAGTTCGAGAAGTGCGAGACGCAATCCTTATTCATGTTACAGCTGGAATATCTTGTGGCCATGTTAGAGCATCTCCAATGACACACCCTTGTCCTACATATTTGTGTTGACACACCCGGTCAGCTAATTAGGGAAAACAGGTGTAGAAGAATATTAAATAAATAAAAAATGGAACAAGAAACTAACTGTACAAGTGCGACAGGAATATAGAATGATTTTTGTTACAGGGAAAAAAACAAAAACAGATGATGCAGCTCCGGTGTTTTCCTAATTCGTCAGCTTAAGTATGAAAAGTGTATTTTCTTTGCTTTTTCGAAAGGGAAAAAAATATCGTCTAGTCCTTTTTTACGTGGGCCCATGTCTGTTTGGTCCTTTGGTCAAACGCCTTTACTGTTTGGTCCATAATTATTTAAAAAAATTAAAACTGACAAAAATACCCTTCCGTGTTAATTTTTACTTATTGTCTTGTAGCACTTCATTCCAGAAATGAAGTCCATATAAAAACCTAAAAAAAACAGGACTTCATTCCGTAAATGAAGTCCATATAAAATCTAAAAAATAGACTTTATTCGAGAGATGAAGTCCATATAAAACCTAAAAAAAACAGACTTCATTCCATATAAAAACCTAAAAAAACAGACTTCATTCCAGATGAAGTCCATACAAAACCTAAAAAAGCAGGACTTCATTACAAATGAAGTCCATATAAAACCTAAAAAAACAGGACTTCATTCGAGAAATGAAGTCCATATAAAACCTACAAAAAAAGGACTTCATTCCGGAGTAAGTGAAGTCCATATAAAAACCTAAAAAAGCAGGACTTCATTCCGCAAATGAAGTCCATATAAAAACCTAAAAAAGGACTTCATTCGAGAAATGAAGTCCATATAAAAACCTAAAAACAGATTTCATTTTGAAATGAAGTCCATATAAAAATGACTTCATTCAAATCCATATAAAAACCTAAAAAAAACAGACTTCATTCCAGAAATGAAGTCCATATAAAAAACTAAAAAAACAGACTTCATTCCAAAAATGAAGTCAATATAAAAACCTAAAAAAACAAAATGCATAAATCTTCATCTTCATCGACTTCACCGGCAGCAACAACATCAAATCTTCATTAACAACACCAAAAAAATCAAGATCCAAGATGAAGATTGAAGGTTATATTAATTTTCTTCATCGTTTTCTTCATCTTCAATTTAGCGGCAGTTAAGAAACTTATTGCTTGAGCAGGATTCAATACCTCCACTAGTTTTCTAGTTACCATAACTCTCAAATAATCAGCAGCAACCACTACAGCTTCCATCGCTTCTTTCAAGATCTGAAATTCCGAATCTCTATCTAATGTTTTTCCATCGATTAATCTCCCTCCTCGTCTCGCTAAATCAATAGGAACGTACGCTCCTAAGTACTAAACCATGGTGGTGTGAATATTAACACGAATACATTTCTGAGCGATGCGGTAGATTTGGCTTCGTAGTATTGTTGATAGTGACCAAGAACTCTTGAGATTAAAGATTTTAATTCTTCTTCAGGAATTTCCTTAGAAAAAATGGGGAGGAGAGAAACTAGATCTGAAATAAAGAGGAGAGAGAAAGTAAATCTGAGAATGAGATATTTTCTATTAAATTTTTGTATATATATGGTCAGCTTAGGACCAAACCATTATTTTCTAGGACCAAACAATAATATAAGGGTATTTCTATCACTACAAGATGACATTTACATCATCCATGACATCACCTTAGGACCAAACTATAATTTTTAGGACCAAACTATAATTTATATTACCAAATAGGACCAAACAGAAAAAAGGCTAGGTCAATTGGACTAGACTCTCTCAAATATTTTATTTGTTGGACCAATAGGTATTTCCTACTTTTCGAAAAGGGGAAGATGTCGATAACACAAGGAAAGCTCACTAAGGTAAATCATTCTTTCTTCCTCCTTGGCAAGATTCAACAGTCAATATTCAATAAGTGTGTGAAAATTATATCAGCCTAGACGCTTCGTGCGTTGAAAATCTCTGAGAAGCAATGTACCTTTAAAGCGGGGTGAACATGCTTTTTGGTTCCTCAAATGCACTCTGGAAGTGGATTCTCGTAGAAAGATTCTTCAGTTCTAAACCTAGCTCGACCTTTGATCCCTGGTGTTGATGGTGGATTTTCGTTTAAGGTTAAATTTGTAAATAACCAGAAAACTCATGCGCTGACATCTTGTAAAAAGATAAAGCCATTTATAAAGTGTTGGATACTCCTCACTTAATTCACCAAGAATGGAGCATGTAGCAACAATCCCATTCTCTCGAATACACGAAATTCCTCCAGGTTGGAGCATGTAGCAACAATCCCTTCCCCGTGAATTTCATGTCACCTTGTATTTCAAGTACTCATTATCGGTGTGGCATGACGACTGAGTGTTACTCTTACAGAAAGTAACACGAACCTCAAGCACTATAATGAAACCATGTACGAAATACCCTGCGGTGCTGATTCTCGGTGTGTTATACTGGCCCGAGCCCTCTCGGTGTGTTATACTAGCCCGATTGAGCCCCTCTCGGTGTGTTATACTAGCCCGATTGAGCATCCGGCACCGACCATATCAGTCCGGATATGATCCCGATCAGATCATCCAACTCCACAAGCATGATTAGATGACCCCGGATCAATTCCATCACCCCCAAGCGGGTATGGAATACACACGGCCGACCCCGCATGGTCGACCATTGGCCTTCGCATGCCAAGAAATCGTCCATACCAAGCATTATGGACGGAAAACCTAAATTAGGGTTTGCGATATTACATGTGCCGCAAAACGGTCTCAACCATCCATCTTCGCAAAGGTATAGATGGAGGGTGTAGATGTAGACTCAAAGGGCCGGAGCATGTCGACACAATCACCATGTGACCGCCTACACACTTGACCAATCGGTCAAAACCAACCATGATTGGTTACAACACATTCGTCCGCCTAAAGGAGCATGGTCGCACGGCTTTGAAAGCCAAAATTAGGGTTCAAGCCATCACGCGCGTCCATCTTCTCCGGCACGAATGGAGGGTCCTGAGATTAGAGTAAGCGCAGTCTGGTTATACCAAAGATGACCACCGTGGGCCCATCTACCTCCTCATGCACCTGGCCAAGGCATATCATGCCCGGCTAATCCAAAACGCCCGCCCAAACATGCGTGGTTACACTTCCCAAATTGCAAATTGATCTCGTAGTTCAACTTTATCGGACGAATTGAATGGCTTAGATCACGTTTTCATGGGACGGGGAGACATGGGCGTGAACATCACCTACCATCTTCCCGTCAAACCCGGTGGCCAAGACCGACCAAGTTAGGTCGTCTTGGAAAACACGCTGGAAAAAGAGTGTGGCGCGCGGCTTCTTGCGGTATCAAACTTCTATCGCAAAATCAATCTCGACCACTCCTCTTTGCCGGTCAAATTGAGTGGCCCAGATCGCGCTTTCATGAGGGAACGGAATACGGACACCTACACCATCATGCCGTCAACACGCATGTATGGTCGGTCCTCTCAAAATCCTTCCCATGCTTGGTTTCGACCAAGCTGGAGAGTGATGCTTGCGCACCTCTTCAAAACCCTAATATTCATTAACAGGTCGCGGATGAGTGTCTCAAAGCTCATCTCATCCGTCCAACTTCACCGACTTGGTTATACAACCCCAGTCGGAGTCAATTGGTCGAGAAGGCGTCATTACCCATCACCTTACCACACCACAATGTAGTACCTGCATAAAATACACACGATACTTCACAAGTATCGACTTTCTGAATAACGCAGTTATTCAATTCAGCATTACATGCTATCTTTCGTGGATCCATGATAGGTGTCTAAAACACCTTGATATTTATCTAGTGTTTATGCTTTCTTCGCTAAGTTTTCTTGTAAAATATGTATCTTATGTGTGAATTTGAGTTTTAGGTGCTTTGGAGTCGCGCGGAGTAAAAGAAGAAGAAACGCGCAAAAGTCTCATCTCATGTGCAAGCTGCTATTGGGAGCGGAGCCGAGACAAGCCAAGCCAAGGATAAGGGGTTGCCAGCTCTAGTTGGTGGCCTGTATTGTTTTAATGGGTGTAGATATCCAAATATGTACGGACAGACCTGATTAGGTCGAATTTGTTTCTCAGACAACTTCATTTTCTCTCGTCCATCATGAGAACATCTTCTCTGAGTTGGAGACACTGTTACTGTGAAATTGAGAGAGGGATTGTAGGAGATGATGGTTCAGAGATCTCAGGCAAAGAATCATGGTAGAATTTGAGGTTGCTGCTGCCGAAGGATAGTGACAACTAATCGAGAAAACGTAGCTGAAACCGAAGCTCAGAAGCTTGAGTTTCTGCCATCGATCGATGGAGGAGAATGGTCATTAAAATTGAGTTCTGTAACGAATTAAGAGATGGACCTGATGCTTGCCAAGGTTGAGAGGCATATCTGAAGCCGAGAAGACAAGAAACATGGAAAAAAGTGGTCCGCTTTGGTGTTGTATTCCCATTTCAAGTAGAGATGAAGATTGAAGTGCAGTTATGAATTATGAATGATTAATGATTATAAATGAATGGGTTTGCCGTTTGTGTCACAATTGTGAAATTGAATTGCGGGGAAGGAGATGGATTGCCTTTTTGAATCACCAAACAAGCTCAAATTCAGTTTCTCAGCAGTTTCTTGCACACAAGATGTCCGACGAGAATGTTTGAACCACTACCAAGTGACTTCACCAGGCTAGCCATGGATTTGAATTTGAGGGTCGTATGGGGCTTTGAAGCTAGCAGGGAATCGAAGTGCAGTTGCCAGCCATGGGTTCCACTGGCGCGTGAGTTTGTCTGAGAGTACTTGGGTGAGAATCAGTAAAGGAATTGGCTAGGTTTTGGAGGTATTCGAGTAGCAGCTGTTGAATGTTAGAATATGGAGTTGCAGCTAGTGGTATTGTTGAATCTTCGCAATTGGGGCTGCTGTTATTGCTGGTATTGAAAGTTGCTGCTGCAATGGTGATAGAGGTGGAGGGACTGATGGACTTAACCTGGATTAGCAGTGCCGAAATGGAGCTGTAGAGCAATTGCAGGTGGATAGATAACAAGCTTGTAACCTGCAAGAGGGTTGAGTTCTGAGCTGAAATATGAAGTTGTTGGTGATGCATTTGTGCTGTCATACAGAATCTGATGAATTGAGCATATGGATTTAAGTAGCAACTGAGAATGGAGCCGTAGAATCGACATTGTGCAACCGTTGAGGTTTGTGTTTACGGCAAGTGGTGTTAGAATATGGAGTTGCGGTGGTGGAGTTCCTAAGCAAGGTCGGTGTTGTGCGGTGGGTATGTGGAGGCGAGAAGCTGAAATGGCGGAGTGCGGTGTATGTCTTGCTTTTGCTCAAATGGTGTTGTATCTTGCGTTGATGCAGCTGTTGCTCAGATGAAGTCGAGAGAAAGGAGATTGTTGGTGTTGCGCAGGACAGAAGAGATGAAGCTGTGAAGCTAAACTGTTGAGTTTCAGGTGCACGATTAGATGGTGATTGCAATGAAACTGTGGGGTTTGAGTTTGACAGGAAACTTCATGCGAAGGAGATCTAGGTACAGTGGTGTTGCTGATGCTTGTTGATGTTCTGCAGTGGATGTGTTGCAGAAGTGATATATGATGCTTAGGTTACAATTGATGAAGCTGTAGCCGATGGATTGAAGCCAAGAATGGACCTGAACTAAAGCTGGTGACCACTGTGTGTTTGGCTAAAGAGTATGGTTAGATGGCTGGGAGTATAACAGTGGTGGTCGCTGGAGTCGACGTTATTGATGGTGATCGAAGCTCGAAGCCATGAAATGAAGCGAGAGTCTGTTTTGCAAGCGGTATGAATGAGTGATGGGAGCATTGCGGGGCTTGCGGTGAAGGCACATGAACTAAGATATGTGCGGGCGATGGCTGGAGATTCGAGGCACGGAAATATTGAAGTGATGCGACAATGCTATTGAAAATAACTCTCGTCTTCTTTGCATGGTTTGTAATGACCCATGTGCAATAGGGCTGAATCCGACATCAGAAGCGCAATCCAGTTCTGGAGTTCAGGAAGCGAAATGAGTTGGCAAATCGGGATTACAATTGCGGTCAAGGGAATGGCGGGGTTAGTTTGTGTGGTTTAGGCGAGTTCAGCCGAAACTCGTGGTAATGGGATCAATGGATTGCAATGTTGGTGGTACTTGTGGCACAAGGGATTTGTGGTGCAAGGCTAGCCGGGAATTGAATTTGAGGTTAAGTTTACACTTGCAAATGAACCGAGGCACTAAAGTTGAGGTTTCCATGAATTTTGAAGTTTGCAAAAATAACGGCGCGGAAGCGAGCTAGAATGGCGAGCCGGTGAGCATAGTTCCTAGCCGGATTTGAGAACTTGAAGCATGAATCGCAATATTTCGGTGAATCGCGAGGGGGTGTATGAGTCGGATACAAGAGTTGGCCGTCGGACATATGAGCTATGGGTCACGCTTTTGGGTGCGTTTTCGCAAGATAAGAAATTGGGTTAGTTGGTTTTGTGAATGTTTGAGCTGGGCAGAGAAGCAAAGTTGAGCTACCGAAAGTGTAAACTGCCTGGTGACAGTGTCGATGACAAATCCGCCCGAGATGCTTTTCTCCGACGCGGATTAGGCCATATTCCGGCCAGTGCACCAGTTTTCCGGCGACACGTTTTGGGGGCGTATTTACTACATGGGTTTCTCTTGTGTGGGCTTGGTGGATATATTGGGCTTGGACTACAATGGATTTGACCTAGTTTTGGAAGGAGAAAAGGGCTACAAAAAGGGAAACTTCTACAACAAAAAAAGAGACGTATTCTTCTTGGAGTGTTGCAGAGAGCCGGAGCTAGGGTTTGCTTTCATTTAATATTTTCATCTCCTTTACTTTATTTTCCATTACTATTTGATGATGAACTCCAATATTATGATTAACTAAAACTCTCTTTGATTAAGGGCGATTTCGAAGCCCGAAATATGAATCTATATTTGATATGAAAAACTTGTTCTCTTGCATTCATTAATGTTATTGATTGATTTCTACCATGCTAATATTGTCTATGGATTATTTGTTAAGGGTTTAAGTTCGAAATTGAATCATTAATTCTTAATCTATTTGCTAGTTTAGATTTTCTTCGACCGTAATTGTCAGAGAAGATAAATACAAGTAGTAATATGTGGGTATTGATGATGGGACTTTGTTAAGTACCCATATGTAGAAATCAACACTAGTAGGTGATTCATGCTTTTGAGTTTATCATTAGGAGCAACCTTATCTCACAGAATTTAGAGCACTTGTTCAAGTCAAACCTAGTAAGCGTACCTCTAGGAAACTTGGCAAGTAGGAACCGTGTCGGCGCTTCCGTATCCGGTGAGCTAGGAGATAGTAACGGAATAGTTGAGCGTACTAATTATTCTAGGGTTGTTAGTAACATGATAATGTGAAGAATATAGCTATCTATCAATTTGGTTTGTATTCCGTGGTCTAGAATGAACCTTTAATCAATTACATCTCATATTTGAATACATTTTACAATTTTCAGCATTTCTACAACAAAAATCATCTTTGCTAAGAGTATTTGCATAACAACTTGAACTTCATACCTCCCTTGGGACGATCCTACTTACATTATACTACTTGCTAGTTAAAGAGAAGTAGTAGAAATTTATTTTGCGAGATTGACACCTCGTCAAAATTGGCGCGGGTTCTTGGGGAGGCGATGGCGAGTTTAGTTGTTATTTTTATTCTTAGTTGTTACTTTTCTTTGTTATTTTCGATTTTCTAGATACTTATTCAACCTCTTAGAATTTGATTTTCCAGGTACTAATTCTTTGGTGAATGCGTGGAGAGGGCAGACCAAGTCAATTGGTATACGTCTTCGTTCGGGCACTTTACTTAAGGATTTCATTCGAAAGCAGATCAACACTCCACTTCCTCAAAGTTCTACACCAAGTGAATTCTCGGACTCGGACGAAGAGGAAGACAACATAATGGGAGGTCGATCACCCGCTCCAAGAACACTCAAGGAGCTCACTTCTCCAAACCTAGATCGGCAGCCTTTATGTATTCACCGAATGGAACCATTGAGTTGAAACCACAATTGATTAACTTGTGCCCAAATTCAGAGGTTTAGCGGGAGAAGATCCTAATCGTCACTTGCAACAATTCCATCATGTGGTGACTAGTATGAAGCAAGCAACCTGCAGATGCGGATATGGCTATGATGACAGCTTTTCCTTTTCTCTCTTTTAGATATCGGGAGAGTGGTTCTTTTGCTTACCCACTGGAAGCATAACCACATGGAATGGGATGAAGAAATTGTTCCTTGAGAAGTATTTTCCAGCATCAAAAGCAGCTGTGATTCGCAAGGAGATTTGTGGTATTAGACAAGTATCGGGAGAGACTCTCCATGAGTATTGGGAGCGCTACAAGAAGCTTTTAGCTAGCTGCCCACACCACCAAATCAGCGATCAACTTGTGATTCAATATTTCTACGAAGGGTTGCTTTCTAATGATAGAAATTTGATCGATGCCGCAAGTGGTGGTGCACTTACCAACAAGACCATTGCGGAAGCTACAAGTTTGTTGGAGAATATGGTCACGAACACTCAACAATTCTACACTCGAGATGAATCAAAGTAAGGAAGGTGAATGAAGTTGGCAATTCTTCACACATGGAACAAAGGATGGGCAACATGGAGAGAATGATGACTCAAATAATTGCTATGGCTGTCATACCATCATCATATACCGAAGATGTTGAGCAAGCAAGTGCTATGTACCAAAATCAGCAAAGGCCGAGGTACGATCCGTACTCCAACACATACAACCCGGAGGTTATGATCATCCTAATTTTAGCTACGCCAACAAGCAAGCTGCTGCAAATCCTACTTTCAATCAACAAGGAGGATATCAATTCATGCAAAGACCACCACAAGAACCTCAAGGCACGAGTATAGATGACAAGTTGAATCTCATTCTCAACACAATGGTGCAAGATAAGCAAAAGACAAAGAATGGATATGAAGGACATCCGAACACAAATGGGTCAATTAGCTAATGCCGTGAGCAAATTGGAGGCACAAGCAGAGGGAAAACTTCCTTCGTGGGAGAATGCCAATGCTATTGAGTTACGAAGTGGGAAGCAAGTAGAGAACTGGAAACATCACCGGTGTCCCATGAACTGAGTTGGAGAAAGAAGAGGGTGAAACAACCCCTAAAAAGGCTGACCCGGTAACAAATTCTAATTCTAAAACTCATGTTTCTACTTACGTTACTTCTCCGCCTTTTCCTAGCAGGTTTGCAAAGTCGAACAAGGAGACATTGTACCAAGAGCTTTTGGAAATCTTTAAGAAGATTGAAGTGAACATTCCACTCATTGTGGCGATAAGGCAAGTTCCACGTTGGGCAAAGTTCTTGAAGGAATTGTGCACTAACAAGCACAAATTGACCGGTAACGAGGTAATGAGTGTGGGGGAGAATGCTTCAAAGATATCTTCAAAAGAAACTCCCACCTAAGTTGAAAGACCCCAGGTAGTTTCACCATACCATGTACTATTGGTAAAATCGAGTTTGAACGTGCTATGTTAGATTTAGGAGCATCCATTAATGTTATGCCTGCCTCCGTTTATGAATCATTGAATCTTGGACCTCTTAAGAATACCGGTATTGTTATACAACTTGCGATAGGTCTAATTCTTACCCGAAAAGGGGTTATTGAAGATGTTTTGGTGCGGTTAATCAACTCATATTTCCGTGATTTCTATGTTCTTGACATGATGGATGAAGATTCACCATCGTCTACTCCCTTCTTGTTGGGTAGACTGTTCATGAGAACCGCTAGAACAAAGATTGATGTTTTCAAGGGCGCTTTAACTATGGAATTTGATGACGAAGTCATAAGTTTCAATATCTTTGAGGCTATGAGATATCCTAGTGATGTGCATTCTGTTTTCAATTGATATTATTGATTCTCTAGCTCAACATTTTTGAATTGAATGGTGAAGATGCTTTAGAAAACACCATAGTGGAAGGTTTAGGTTATGGAAAATACAAAGACATTGAAAGTGAATTGTCTATTTGTGATGAGCTTAAAGAGGTCTGTTTTATCTCTTAACTCATTACAAGAAGTTCCACCAAAGTATAATGTGTCTTATGTTTCTTTGCCGCTTACTAATGAGAAACTTTTACCGTCGATTGTGCGGGCACCTATTCTTGAGTTGAAACCTCTTCCTGATCACCTTAAATACGTGTATTTAGGTGACAAGGAAGAAGTTACGGTGATCATTGCCAACAACCTTACCAAGGTGCAAGAGGAGAAGCTTGTTCGAGTGCTAAGAGAGTACAAGTCTGCCATTGGGTGGACCATTGTCGATATCAAAGGAATCAGTCCTTCCACATGTATGCACCGAATACTTCTTGAGGAGGGGCAAAACCTACAAGAGAAGCTCAACGTCGCTTGAACCCTCCAGATGATGGACGTAGTCAAGAAGGAAATCCTGAAATTGTTGGAAGTAGGGGTGATCTATCCCATATCCGATAGCAAATGGGTGAGCCCGATTCAAGTCGTTCCAAAGAAGTCCTAATCACGGTGGTGAAAACGAAGATAATGACTTGGTTCCAACTAGAATCCCGGACCGGTTGGAGAGTGTGCATTGATTACTGAAAGCTCAACTCTACCACCCGAAGGACCATTTTCCCTTACCATTCATTGATCAAATGCTTGAAAGGTTGGCTAGACATGCTTTTTGCTTCCTTGATGGTTTTTCGTTATAACCAGATTGTGATAGCTCCCAAGATCAAGAAAAGACAACGCGTTACTTGCCCTTTTGGCACTTTTGCATATAGACATGCCATTTGGCTTGTGCAATGCTCCAACCACTTTTCAACGTTGTATGGTAAGTATATTTTCGGATTATGTGGAAAGCATCATAGAAGTGTTTATGGATGATTTCAGCGTGTATGGTGATTCTTTTGACAAATGCTTAGATAACCTTGCACTTATTCTTAAACGATGCGAGAAACTAATCTTGTGCTTAATTGGGAAAAATGTCACTTTATGGTCAATCATGGGATTGTGCTAGGTCATGTTGTATCCTCTAAGGGGTTAGAAGTTGACAAGGCTAAGATAGATTTGATTGAACTTACAATACCCCACAAATGTGAGGAGGTTCGCTCTTTTCTTGGTCATGCGGGTTTTTATAGGAGATTCATCAAGGATTTCTCCAAGATTGCAATGCCCCTGTGTAGACTCTTGCAAAAAGATGTGGCCTTTGATTGTGACAAGGAATGCAAGGAAGCTTTCGACACCTCGTCAAAATTGGCGCCGTTGCCGGGGATCGAACCCGGGTCACCCGCGTGACAGGCGGGAATACTTACCACTATACTACCGACACCTTGAAAGAGTTGTTGACTACCGCACAATCATCAAACCACCGGACTGGAGAAAGCCATTTGAGTTGATGTGCGATGCAAGTGATTATGCCGTTGGGCCGTGTCTGGGACAGCGAGATGGCAAAGTTCCATATGCCATTTATTATGCTTCTAGAACTCTCAACGGAGCACAAATCAACTACTCCACTACGAAAAGGAGCTTTTGGCCATAGTGTTTGCACTCGAGAAGTTTAGATCTTATTTAGTGGGTACAAAGGTGGTTGTTTTCTCGACCATGCCGCACTTCGATACTTGCTAACAAGAAGGATGCTAAGCCAAGGCTCATAAGGTGGATTCTTCTTCTTCAAGAGTTCAACTTGCAAATCAAGGACAAGAAGGGCAGTGAGAATACCGTAGCGGATCATTTAAGCGATTGGTTGTGTCCGAAGAAGCGATTCCTTTGCATGATAGCTTCCGGATGAGCAACTCTTTGCGGTTGGTGGCACAACTCCATGGTACGCTGATATTGTTAACTTCTTGGTGACGGACAAGTACCTAGTTCCATGTCTACATTTCAAAAACACAAGCAGAAGATTGCTAAGCAATATATATGGGATGAACCTTATTTGTGGAAGCATTGCTCAGATCAAATGATCCGCCGCGTGCGTACTCGAATCGAGTTCCAATCAATTCTGAATTTTTGTCACTCATATGCTTGTGGCGGCCATTTCGGAGCCAAGAGGACAGCCCTCAAGGTTCTCGAAAGTGGTTTTTATTGGCTACATTGTTTAAGGATGCATATCTATGTTGTAAGGCTTGTGATAGGTGTCAAAGGACAGGCAACCTTGGTGCTAGAAACCAAATGCCGCAAACACCAATTCTCGTTGTTGAGATTTTGATGTTTGGGGTATCGATTTTATGGGGCCTTTTGTGAATTCCAATGGGAAATTTTTATACTTCTTCTTTGTAGATTATGTTTCTAAGTGGGTGGAAGCTAAAGCCACCCCTACCAATGATTCTCATATTGTTTGTGAGTTTGTGAAGGAACATATCTTTTCTAGGTTTGGAACACCTCGAGTGGTGATTAGTGATGGAGGTTCGCACTTCAAGAGATCCTTTCACGCTCTTCTAAAGAAGTATAACATTTCTCATAAAGTTGGCACAAGTATCATCCACAAAACGAGTGGACAAGCTGAAATTTCCAATAGGAGATTAAGTCCATCTTAGAGAAGGCGGTGAATGTTACAAGGAAAGATTGGAGTTATAGACTCAATGACGCTTGTGTATGAAGCCCGCCTACACACATGACTGATCACCGTATCACAACCATGGCTGGTCGAGATCGTGCGCCTAGGTGCAGTATGTTGATTTACTGACAAAACCCCAATTAGGGTTAGTATCGATCATGAAACGCCTCCCGTTTTCTCCCCGATCGACGTGAGGGGTTTGCAGTCGATCGAAAGGTGTCCGGTGAGCATCAACATGATCACCGTGGGACCCATCTGCTCCATACCCGATCGGCCAAGGCAGGCACTACGCTCCTGTCGCTCCACCGCACGCCCAAACTTAGCGTGGGTCACACTTCCCAATCGTGAAATCGATCTCGGCCTACTTAACTTCACCTGATGAATTGAGTGGATTAAATCACGCCCTAGTGAGAAAGTAAGGTATATGCATGAACACCACCGCCACCTACACGCCGAATCAATCGTCCGACCGGACGCCAAGCTTGGTCGGGTCTCAAACGCGCCATCAAGGCATGACGCGCGACATTTCGCGTGCACCAAACTCTGCTCAGGTAAATGCAATCCCTTGACCGCTCTTCTTCGCCTGGACAAGATTCGAGCGGCCCAGTATCACACTTTCACGGACAAATGAGGTATGGGCATGTATACAGGCATGCCATCTACACGCATGCCCGACGGCCATGCCAAAATCGTGTCCCAAGCTCGATTCGACTAGTTGAAAAGTGGTGTCAAGGCTCCTCTTCCAAAACTCCTAATTCCACTAATCTGGCCGTAGATTAGTGTCTCAAAGATCATCTCGTCCGTCCAACTTCACCGCTTACAGGCTAAATTTCTGGCCAGGAGTTAATTGTTCAGTGAGGCGTCATGAAGATTTCACCACTTGCCACTTCTAATGTACACCATGGTCGCACATAGAGGACTTGCCACGTAACCTCCAAACCATCACATGAAGTAGGTCAATGATATCAAAGGTTTTGAGATGCTCAAACAACGATGCTTCATGCACACTGACACTCTTACACAAGACTAAGAAGACACACACGATACTTCACAAGAATGATTTCCCAAATAACTTAGTTATTTAATCTAGCATTACATGCTACTTATGCGGGTCCCACGATCCACACACTCGAGACATCAATCATGTCACAACTAGGGGGATGCGACACCGGGTATTGGTCCGCGGTTTACAGCTGGCATTATTAAACACCATCACAAGAATGTCTGTGTAGTCATGGACAGTGAAGATGGGAGAGGTAGACCGAAGTCGTTGGTGACACCAACACACGAATCCACTACCCATCACTCCACTTTCTCCACTTCACGAGATACAGAGGGTCGCTTAAAGACTTGTATAAATAGGTTCTCTCTATTTTCCAAAAGAGAAACAAGGCAAGACAAGATAACAGAGGCAAGTTGCTGATACACCTTATTCAAACACCGAATCGATAGCTTGAGCATCCCGCAAGCCAGTCTTAACTTTCGATAAAGTCATACATAGCCACCACCTCACAATCTCAACACCTCTTCGCTACCTCCCTAAGATCAACCCCATCTCCTTCACTTCAGACCGACTTGTCCTGAACTTTTCATTTCTTGGTTTTAGGGCTTGATTAGGCCATATTGATTTTCAGACCTACAAGCACTCCTGCAAGTGCTGGCATTTGTTTAAGGTTTAGATCATTTCTCATCCACACACCCTGCAAATTACCAAAACCGCAGTAAAGAAGCCACCTATAAATAATTACGTACTACAAAGAGGGAGGTTAATCTCTCTGCTAAAATCAATTTCATCAAACTGATTCAATTTTATCAATTTCAAAAGGTGTAGATCTTAGAACTCAATTCAATACACAATTCATTTCAAGTTATGGTGGAACTCGTGTCTGGATCAACGCAATCAATTCGATGTGGAGCTAGTGTGGATAACACTCCTGCAGTGTCGATGCCATTCGCAAAAATGAGCTACCGTGGTCATTGACACCTCGTGGAGCCGCTGGCTCTATCACCAATGCTTACAGGGAGCGTGACAGACATCCCAAAGAGTGCACGCTCTCATCACCGCAGCCGAGATGCAGTGGACCTGGCCAACCTGCAGATCTCCTGGCAGGTTCAACTGCCCAAAGGCTCACCAGAAAGCGAACAACTTTCTACTCTCTTCATCGTGACGAGGAGCCTGAGGACCAGAGGAGGGACCACTACGGCCTCCATTACCATTATGCAGACTTGATGGAGAAGCAAGCAGTTCTTGCGAAGACTCCAAACGGATATGGCCGCTAACCCATAAAGAGCGAACCTACTCTTCCTTAAAACCTCTGAATCAATCGACTAAGTCAACAAGATTCACGCACACCCTCGGAGCCACCTGAGTAAAGGATGCCACAATACACCCTAGAGCAAGTGCTTTCCACTCCCACCACACAGATGGAGTTGAAGCAGTTCGAGTTGCTCCCGAACGCCCCAAGGGAAAGGGACCAGCCATCCAAATTCATCAGCACGTGGTGCCCTGGAATGACTTCTCCAAAACCGAGGCAAAGGAAACTCAATGGACGACACCAACATCAGCCGTACTTTAAGATGTGCAACCAACTTTCTTCCAAGAGGATACACCTCTCTCGGCTCCTCTACGATGGTGCACTGCACGCCGAGAACACATCTCTAATTTTTGGAATCCTTGGGAGAGCATGAGTACAATCATGTTTTCCGCCTGAAAGAGTTCTCGAAGTCACTTATGGGAATGGCGTACACCGTACAACAACATCGCACCTAACAAAGATATCCAATTTGGACGAGATGGCCTGGCTTTTTGGCTGGTGAAGTATTTCTCAGATTCGAGCATATCACCTTTTCGCATCTAGGAGAGTCTCTTTTGAACAACGAGCATCCGAACGATTTCCCTCAAGAGAGTTCAATCACACTGGGGATTGTCATGATCCGAACGTCAGCTTGAGTTAGTATCAACGGATGATACCTATATACCGCGCTTTTACTAGAGAATCTGAACTTTCAAACGCTTCTCCGAACTTCATGAAGTCATAAAACGTTCAAGAACAACTGCCCTGGTCAAGTTGAGAGAACCGTGGTTGTTCAAACGAAGATCCACGTGGAGAGTCGAGGAAGCAAAGGCCTCACAAACAAGCAATAAACACCGGGTCCTCTGAGCGTGGTAGGCGAAGGAGGAAAAAGGAAAGTTTCGAAGAACGGAACAACAACCGGCAAAGGTGGCCCATAATGTTGGCCATGACTTCTTTCTCAAAAGGGAGCGGGTAAGACTCCCGCAAAAGACACCGAAGATACATGCTTCCCCCATTACCTATGGGCGAATGGAACTCTGGAGGCATGGATTCAAGACGATGCCATCAATCCGCCTCCTATCGCACGCCCACCAATCGAAAGATATAGCGATCCCAAGTACTATCGCTACCATAGGTTCGTTTACCATCCAACCAAAGACTGCAATAAAAAACAAATCTTCGTAGAAAAGATGAGACGGAGAACTCAAATTGAAAACGACATAGTGTTCGTAGAAATCCTCTTCCCCGCCAGAACCGCATGATTGGGGATTCCGCTCGCAATACACATAATCTATGATGGAACATTTATGCGAGATCTGTACTTCCCAAAGCACAATGTCATGACATATTTGCAAATCAATCAACCACGTTGTCTCAGCAGCGCTTGTATCTGAAGCGAATGGTCTCGAAACCTCAGTCCTTGCCGGGAAGATGCAAGCAAGGAAAATTGGGGACTTTAACCGTTGCTCGCTTGAGGGATGTCGTGGTCTTATAACACATTGATCGATACGCCTCCGACCAACATCATCACCCTCCAAACCTTAAAAGCAAAGAAAAGATTTAAAACAGGAGGCTACTCGCAACCCAACTCGGTGATTAAGACTCCCAGAGAACCTCGGAGATGGCCATGGATACATCGATCCTTGAAGTAAATTGGGTGATGCCTCGACATGCAAAGTTCTACATAGTCGAGAACATCCGAACTACGATATGATCCTAAAGGCCTGGATACACACGACAAGGCAACACTAGGAGTTTGTCCTCTACCGGCCTCGACACCAAAGGATCTCCAACATTCCGTCTAGACCTAATGATTGCCTGGCTCCGCGCCACCGCAACTTGCCAACGTGACATAACTTCCTTGGAGAGAGTTTGTCAAAGATACATTAAAAAGGTTCCGGATCAAGTAAGTCTCATCGCACAACCTTTTTTACAATCAATCGCTCACTGGAGTAAGTCCTTGGGACCTGCTCCAACCAACAAACCAAACCCAAAGCAAATAATGTGAATGGGAGGCTCGCCTCCTTCAAACAGCTTTATCAGAGCCTAGAAGTCAGGACGATCAAAGACGAGCCAGTCCGACAAGTCCAAGGTCCATACATCTACACGCCCAACCCGCTTTGGAATTGGAGATCTAGTGACGAAGACAACCGCATTAAAGGTTGGAAGCATTACGGTTAAAGTGGCTACTCCCACCTCGACTTCACCTGACCGAAAAGGAGGACGAACCATAACCGGTAGTGGTGTCATCCTAGGCGGCTACTACAAGCTCATCAACGCCGAAGGCCAAGGCGTAACACCACTCGCGATGGCTCCACTTCTACCGCATTTAAGACGTCAGGCGGCTACCACTTCCAAATGGCCCTCCACACTTTAAACGTCGTGGCTACTTCCTCCAACGTGTTTCTTTTACAATTTCACGCCATATTTGTAATTCCTTCTAAAATGATTGCAATACTTGCATTCATAGTTAGGGTTTCAATTTTCACCTTTCAATTTAATTGAAGCATTATTTCTATCCAGAACCTCACCCCCTAAAAACACAAAGTCCCGAGTCAGCCTAAATCAACCTACTAGAGCAAGGAAGGAAACCATAAGCAAACATCTCACGGTGTTAAGGAAATAATGTGCACAAAAGGAAGATGATTTGAGCCATTTACCCAAGGAGATCTCACGCCGTGAGCACATACAGATGCAATCTTAACGAGGGTTATGACATAAACCTTATTCAAAGTGGAAGGAAATAAGAAAAGATCTTAAACCGAGCGCTCGAGTACAAGAAAGATGTTCAAGAATTACTTGGGAATACACTTGAAAAGAGAAAAGAAGCAAAGAGGTTTAGCCAAGAAGAGCGAGCTGGGCCACATTGCACCATCAAGTAGGTCCCGTCTCAACGCCATTACTCCTCGCTACCGCTTCTCCCTTCGTGAGCCTCAACTTCCGCTTCAAATGTTTCCCGCAGCAACACTCGCCATCCTAACATCATCTCCAAGGGAGCAGCTTCCAAGTCTTCTCGTAGAGAGCAGGAAATCCCACACTACACCCCTCACAAGAATTCACACAATCAAGTCATTTTAAGATGAACAATTATAGTTTTTATTGATTAAACTACAAATGTTACAAGATGGAAAGGAAATAAGCTAACGAATTTACAACCGCTTTAAACTTTATCTCTCTTAATAACTTGCCTAACACTAAAAAAAAAGATCTCCCTTATCATAAGCCTATCCTGGGCTCTTTTATATAGACATTACATAGTGGATGACAAATAAGCCGTCTTTTATTTTTTGATCTCACTTGCGACATTCTCGCTGAGTGTACAAATGTTAAATCTCGCAACACTCCTAAATCTCGCTAGGCCTTCACATCTTCTCGTTCAGCTGTCGCCATTCGTCGGGCCATTTATATTACTTATCTCACATATTCGCAAAGGTGTCATTTATGGATTTCGCAAGGGTCTTGGTATTTTGATATTCTGATCCTACATCTTGCCTCTTCTCATGTCTTCTCTGTGAATGAGAGAATGTCATGAGAATTAGTACTTTCCAAATACCGCAGCTGTTCATTTTTTCATATTTTTCTGTATTGACACCATTCTATATTTTTACGCAGAATTTATTACACGTATATCTTCCTCCATCTATTTCTGACACGCTTTTTTAACTGCTTTTTCTCAACCGTTCATGTATACTCTTTGCATTAAATGTGTTTGCCTTTCGAGAAACCTTCTATATATACCTTTCTTACTCCTCTTCTTCTTTTTACTTTCCTTCTTGTTTTTCAACTTTTCTTCAACATCTCTCCGTAACTTCCGTTTCTGGGCATCAAATCTTTTCCTTTTCACTTCTTTTGATCTTCAGTTTCTCTTCATTCTATACTTTGAAAATGCCTCATTGGTCGAATATGAAGCTTCTTCCTGGGACAAAGTGCAAAAGATTTCAAGATAAAGGTTTCACGATGACCACTATTCCCAATCAAGAATCTAAATCCATTCTTTCGCTGTCTGTTTTCACGATCATCGCTAGATGATCAGAAATCATAATTTCAGAAGCCGACTCTCGCTGGTCTTCCCATTCCTCTCTATAACCCCGATCTTCCATTATTTTATGAAATTCTTTGCTCATGCTAAATTCTCGCGAGCCATCTACCAACCGGAGGTGGATTGTATCCGCTAATGCTTGAGTTCGGGCCATCGTAGGGCCGGGTAAGGGATCTCTTTACCCAAAAAGAAGTCGAGATCCTAAATTTGTGGACTTAGATTTATTCGCCGAAAAATATACGGCGGGAAAGCTTCTTCAAAACTATGAAGTAATAAACATGAAGAATGATAAAACTCGGGTGCTCTCTTTAAAGATAAGAGAGAATGTTGCCAAATAAAACACTTATGCGAATATATCTGGCATTCGGCAAGAACAATGTTCCTCGCTATTCTAAAGACGACAAAATGGTGCGCCTTTCCGTTGTTTTGGAAAGGACTTTACATTTCAGGTTCACGTGCTCCCATAATCTCGCCAACTATCAACCTTTGGTTTTTTTAACTGGTTCAAAAGGTAAAAAGAGGTATACTTCCTAAATTTCGCCACCTTATAATCTCACTCCTTTTTATACCTATTAATCTTGCTAAATTCTTGATTATCAAGTTGAGAAAGAGTTACAAAAGAAAATACTAAGGCAAGTACTCCTAGCAAAGACTCCGTTCGATCACGATGAAGTAAGAAATACTTTTCTTTATTATTTTAACAATATCATGGGCTCAGATTTTATGTCATGCAAAGTAAGGTTGAGTCGTCATCAAGAAGAAGAAAGTTTTAAGGTTGCTAAGACCAAAGCAGAGAGAAGGTTCTCTCTAATAGGTAAAGTCTATCACCACACCTTCAAAGAAGCAAAAGATTCATTCCCTCCTTCAAATCCTCAACTAAACGAAAGATCTCATGAAGATAATAATGATATTGATACTTCTACGTCAAAGGAGAATTCTCCAACCTGAATCTTCTATGGTACAATTGTTTAGCATCTTTCTCGACTCCATGCAAGGAGAGTGGAGATGATCGCCTCTCTGCACGTGCAAAGCTTCTCGTGAGTGTCCGTGATGCCTCTTTGCTGTGAGGGTAGTACAGATTCTCTACTGTGGATCTCCAGACTGACGTGAGCCTCAGCCTTTTAAATTCGCTTGGATGTCCTTGAGCATGTCTTCGTTCCCTTATTTCTTCATACTTCGATTTTGGTTCTATCTTTGATAATTTATTTACTTTCCTTTATAAGTCCAGGAGAGCTTCCTATTGCTTATTGCCTCAGATCCTGAGAAAAGGCGCTGATGAAATTCTCACAAGACCAGGAAAGAGTCTTCGCAATTGTAGAAAATGGAAGAATCGAAGTTAGACAGCGGCCTCTTACAAGAGAAAGTCACAATTCAAAGCTACAGTCGATACCTTTCATGAGAAAACCAAGCATTGTAGAGAACGATTCTTCCACTCGGGTAAAGACCAGATTTCTAGTCTTTCAGAAAATGCCAACCAACAACTTTATGGTACGAGACTTTTCTTTTTCCTTGTTCATTCTTCATTATTCTCTCCCTATCCATTTACCATTTTCGCACGCTAAACCTTCTCCGATGGAAGCCATTCTTCTGCTCACCTCTCCCGATCCTATGGATAAATAATGCCCTTCTTGATCACTCTCAACTATCTTCTAATAGTTTTTCAAATAATAAGATTAAATTCTTCCTCAACAAACTTCCAACTCTAAATTTCACCTCTGTAAATCGATTACAGATCTAGTTGCAGACTAGCTAACCCAATTTAAACGTCTATATTATGCTAAAGAGTAAATTAGTGATTTTTAAGAAAAAATCAGGTGATCTCACAGATGACAAAGATCCTATTACTAGTCAAGGTGCTATCAAGCATTGCATAAGTTCAAAACTCTTCTCGAGGTTCTAAATTAAATCAAGAATTCGATCTCACGCAAAAATGTTATTCTAGCGAAAGAACCAACTTCTATGCCTGTAAACAATGACGATGAATTCGCCATTAAGCAAGGTTCTGTATTTAACGCCGAAATAATTCAGGTGTTAACAGTTGATCTCTGGTCGAGCACACTACTCTGATTAGATATGATTTACACAAGAAGGTTGTTGATCATTCTTTTCTGTTAATTATTTGTTTTTATGAAGTTGTCGACTGGTTGTCGATTCATTGTCATATGTTGCAGATTGGCCGAGGAGATTTGTAAGACAGCAAGAACACATAAACGGAATGATACCTTAGCAAGAACTTTAATTCTCTAGATGACTAACCTTCCAGAATTGAAGAAGCAATTACAAATTACTGTAGTTTAATTTCAAGAATGATGCTATTCTTTTCGTGAATCGATTATTAAGATGGTCTGTGACGACAACAAGGCATTCCTCATTCTTCATACCCTTGCCTCCTCGACGCAAATCCTCGAGAATGCGCTTCTTTGATATCTTTGACAAATGATGTTAGCGAAGAAGAGAATCTAATAAAGATGAAGAAATGAAGAATCATGAAGATGAAGAAAATGAAGAAGAAGAATCAATCAAGAAATAGTTCATGTCTTCTTCCTTCTTTTGTAATATCTCTGTATATCCATTCCTTTAATCTTCTATTTTTTGTAGTCTTCTTCTCATTGCTAACTTCTTGGACTTCACGCTCTAACTTTGTTGTTCTCTTTCGCACATGTTAAAAGAGCAATTCTTTTTTTTTTGCAACACACTCAATCAATATATCATCAACTTTTCATTTTATAAGCTGCCAAGAATCTACTGGCATATGAAGACAACAATATGTTTTTGTATTATATACATTCCCATACGTGCCTCAAGTTATCTTGCATCTCAGCAATGAGAGATTAAGCGAGAGTCATTTTTTCGGATCAGTGATATGTATTCATGTTCAATCTCGCAGTCATACGCTGAATTTTCAGTAAGGGAAATCTTTGATTTCTTCCAAGATTTCCTTTTTTTCCTTTTCTCTTATGTGGTTCATTTTTCCTTCTAGTTAAAGGTCTTACCGTGTTAACCACACAGCGACAAAATCGCAGACGTCTTTACACTTTCATGTAATGATTCCATTGATTTTGCTTCATCATTTCTTTAGTATTGTTGCCTTCGCATGATATTTTTGTTGCATAATATGACAGCCTAAAAATTCTTGGTAAAAATAAAGCCCCATGACATCAAGGCTCGGCGACAAAATCGTAGACGTCCTTACACTTTCAGCCGCATCTCACCCATTGATCTCGCCTTATCTTGTCTTTTTGGGTTTATTGCTCTTTCAGATAGTCGTGACAAATATACAAGACTAAATTTCCTTAAGTAAAATAATCCCTATGACATTTAAGTGCCTTAAGACACTTATCACCTCCCAATGGAGGGCCGCCTTATCTTCCCAAGCTGCCCTCTTCAAGGAGACGTACTTCTTCCATACAAGGCTATCT
>JAJJWW010006313.1:0-157341 GCA_023531295.1 Papaver armeniacum | reverse complement strand
AAAATGGCCATGGACTCGCTCGAGTGCAAAGGGGTGGAAGGCGCATGACCAAGGTTCCCATGAATTTGGCATTTGTGACTTTGAACAAAAGCGAGCTGCGTCATCCTCCATGGTCGGCCAATAATATTTCTCGTGTATACGGAGAAAGCAGTTTTCCTCTTCCCTTGATGTTCTCCTTCGTGTGTCTCCTTCAAAGATGACTGGGATTTCTTCCCGACCAGGCATCGTAGTAGATCACCTCCGAAGCTCTTGCGATCTGAGATCCCTTGGTGGAATACGAACCGATTGGCCTTTTGCTTTATCTTGATAGTATCCTTTTGATTGGCGGGGAGTTGTTCCGTCACGGAGATAACTAATGTATGGATCTCTCCAGTCTCCGGTGTGTTCACGTTAAAAATTTCCAATTGATGTGGCGGTGCTTGGCAATTTGAGCGGGACTTAAAAGTAGTCTCGGATTGAGTCTCCATCTCTCGGCCGCAATAGCCCAGGCGTTGAATTCGTCGGTAAAACGTTACCACCGGTGATTGTCCACAAATTTCATTGTGAACACGACTCACCGTAGTTTCGCCCGTCATCCCCAAGACATCTTGACAGGGAACCATCCGGGTTTCGATAATACAGCATACCATGAAGCATGAAGAAGTTCTACAGGGTTTTAAGACTGACCTTTCCTTGGGAGAGTGAGCCGTTGAGCTCTTGAATGATCGGAGTTCGCCAATCGTCGGTCTTGGTGTCTTTGTATTGTGATAGCCATGTCGATTCTATGGTTCTCCTCTTTCTTTGTCAGGGTTTCTTCCAAACCTTCGAACTTCAATTTGGAAGCCAGTGTTGCTAGACAATCGGCGTGTTTGTTGTTGCTGCGACCGACATGGGTTATGGTTGCATCAGCAAAATAGTTTAGTAACCATTATGCTTCTGATCGATATGGAGCTAGCGTTACTTCCTTCAGTGCGTATACCCCATTCATCTGATTCACCAGTAACTTGGAGTCACCTCTTATCTCCAGACGCGTGACTCCTGCTTGCTTGGCTAGTGACAGCCCTATGAGGAAGGCTTCATACTCTGCTGAGTTGTTGGTGCATTCAAAGTTCAGCTTGAAGGAGTGTGAGAATACTTCCCCGATTGGATATACTAATACCACGCCCGCTCCTCCAAAAGATAACTTCTAGGGGTAGCAGAGCCATCAAAATACAAGAGCCACACTTCTTCTTCCAAAACAGAGATGTCCGGAAATTCTCCAGGAAGATCCTCGTGGAGCCCTGTAGTGCCTTCTCCAGGTAAAGCTGCTAGTAAGTCCGCAACTGCTTGACCCTTGATAGCTCTAGGTGACGTACATGTTATGTCCAGCTCTGACATTTGGAGAATCCACTTGCATGTCCTTCCCGTCAAGACCGGCTTTGAAAGTAAAAACTTTGCGGGTCGATTTAGACACGAGTATCACCTTGTTGGATAGTAGGTAATGCCTAAACTTCGAATGGAATGGATCAAAGCTAAACATGCTTTCTCTCGCTTTGGGATATCCGAGTTCGGATCTCTTAATATTCATTGGTGAAATAGTATATGGGGCATTCGATTCCCTCGTCGTCTTCCTGAGCGAGTAGAGCCCCTACGGCGGTGTCACCGAAGGCAGTGTAGAGATATAGCGGCTTCCCTTGTACAGGAGACTTCATGAGGGCTGGAGATGACAGTAGTCGTTGAATCTTTCTAAAAGCTTCCTGCTGGATTGCGGTCCAAACGAAGCGGCTCCTTTCTTCAACAAGGGGGTGAATGAGGCGGTAAGTTTGGCTAGACCAGGTATAAAATGTCGAATGTAGTTTACCTTGCCCATGAAACTCCGGAGCTCCTTCACGATTCGTGGGGGCGGCATTGTGAGGATAGCCTGAGTCTTGGATGGGTCTACCTTGATCCCTTACGAAGTTACTTGGAATCCCGAAATTTACTCCGAAGAGACGCCAAAGCGCATTTCAAAGGATTCATCTTCAATTTGTATTCTCGACACCTCTCAAACACTTGCCGTAAGACGCTGGTGTGATCTGCTCGAGCCCTTGACTTGACCACGATATCATCTACATAGTCTTCTACTTGTTTATGCACCATGTCGTGGAAGATTTCCGTCATAGCACGTTGATACGTTGCGCCGGCGTTCTTTAAACCGAATGGCATAACAGTATAGTAAAAATTGCCAAGAGGGGTTCGGAAGGCTGTCTTACTTGCATCGTGCTCATACATCCTTATCTGATTGTAGCCGCTGTAACCATCCATGAAGGAAAACATGCCGTGTCCGCTAGTGGCGTCTACTAACATGTTGATGTTAGGCAGAGGAAAGTCGTCCTTGGGGCAACACTTGTTCAAGTCTCTCGAAATCCACGCAAAGACCGAATCATCGTTTTCTTCTTTACTTGGGACCACATTAGCTAACCAGTCGGATGATGAATAGGTCTGATGAAGCCAGCAGCTAGTAACTTCTGAATTTCGTTCTTGATTTGTTCTTCTACTTCATGTCTGAATTGCCTCGGAGATTGCTTGATTGGCTTGGATCCAGGTATGACATGTAGGTGATGGGTGACCAATTTTTCATCTAGACCAGGCATTTCCTCGTATGTCCAGGCGAACACATCTTGGTACTCCTTGAGTAGTTGAACAAGACTCGTACGTTCGTCTGTGGACAGAGTCGAACTGATAGAGACCGGCCTGGGAGATTCTTCATTCCCGATGTTAACAGTCTCGAGCTCGTCAGTCGTGGAATTGGTTCCATCTTGTAGTTGTCGCGGGGCATCCAATACCTCCTCTTGTATTTCGTCGTTCCTGCAGCATTCAATTGGGCGGAGAGACTGGGTGCCGATCTCTCCGTCGCTAATTGCTAACAAGCGCCTTGGGTATATTGTCTTCCCCTTCTGATCACGTTTCGCCTCGAAAGTGCGTTCCCTTTTGGTGTGAGCGTGGGTTGAAGCTTCACCGGATAAAGATGGACGCCTCGTCAGAGAAGGCGTGTCGTGGTGCTTGGCCCCCAGTGATGCAAGTCGGTCTTCTTCCTGGATTGAAGCCCACGTGGGTAGTGGGGTGCACATGACTTTGTCTGATCTTCCCTGTGGAGTATCTTTTGGCTCGAACAGCTTCACTCCGCATATTGGTGCGTACGGAGACAATGATGCAGGAATACTGAGATGACTTCCTCATTTAGCATGGTCTTCGAGCACTTTGGTGATACGTTGAAGGAATGACCTTGTTGTCATGAAGCCACGGTCTCCCTAGTATCATATGGTAGTCCGGCTCCTTTTCTATGACTTCAAATTTTGCTTTTGACTGAACGGGTCCTACTGATAAATTCATATTGACATACCCGTATGTGCTGGTCTGGTTTCCTTCGAAGTCCGTCATCGTGGTGGGCTGTCGTACAATCTTGCATGGGCTAACCTTGGATGTCCTGAGAGTCTTGAGAGTAATCACATTCGAAGATGCTCCTGTGTCGACGAGGGCCCTCCTGAACTCTGAACCCTTGATGTGTGCGGTAACATGTAGGGCCCGGTTGTGACCTTCCTCTGCCATCATGTCGTCTTTTGTAAATGTAACATTATTTACAGATGTTTCCGATGCAGTTAAGACTTCTGGACGAGAAGGAGTCAGGTGTACGTCCGGCGCTATTTTATTAACTTTCAAAGAAAACGTCTCGCCCGTTGATTCTTCGAGAGGTGCAAGAGTTCACACAAGCTTTCCACTAGAGATGCCGCTTCGATCCACTTTGGCCTCCGGTTCGTAGTAAAACCGTTGATCTGAGGGTAACTAGTCCCGGTGTAAAGGTCTCCTAACGCTCATCTCTCGATGTCATCTTGATGAGGATATCAAGTATGCCGTTTACCGCTTCTTTGATTAGCTCCATGTTCTTCGTGTAAATCTCATGTACCCGTGCTAGTTCGCTTAATGTTGGAAATCTCCTGATCATGCCGTCAGATACGCCGTTAGGAGGAGGGGTATCTCCGTTGGAGGAACCATCAGGATTTGAGACCGTCGAGGTGGTCCTAAGACCAACCATCTCGAAATCGATTGAATGGTATTGAAGAAATTCACTTTACAAACGAGAGATTAACCTCCCGCTGTGGTCGCCAATTGTTTATGGATGAAAACTATTTCTGCCGGTTTTGGTAATTTGGGGTGTGTGGATGAGAAATGAGTCTAAACCTTAAACAAATGCACTACACGGGAGTGCTTGTAGATTCTAGAAATCAATCTGTTCAAATCCGGCCTAAACCAAGAAATGGCCGTTCCAGACTTGTTTCGGTCACAAAGTGAAGGAGATGGGGTTGATCTTAGGGAGGGAAGCGAAGAAGGTGTTGAGATTGTGAAGGTGTTGGCTATGTATGACTTGTATCGTAAAGGCTGAACCGGCTTGCAGGGTGTAAGCTATCAGTTCCGGTGTTTGAATACGATGGTATCAACACTTGCTTCTGTTGTCTGGACTTGTTCCTGTCGTTGGAAATAGGGAGGAGAACCTATTTATACAAGTCATTTGAGCCTTATTCACGTCTCTCGTGGGAAGTGGAGGAAGTGGAGTGATGGAGTAGTGGAGTTGTGTGTTGATGTTACACGACCAGTCTTGCCCACTTCTCCTGTCATCTCTAACCGTCCATGACTTCCTGACACGTTCTTGTGATGGCGCATTGCACGCTGCACGCTGTAAACCGCTAGACCAATACCCCAGTATGTATCCCCCAGTTTGTGACATGATTGATGTCTCGAGTGTGTGGATCGTGGGACCTACAGAAAGTAGCATGTAATGCCAGACTATATAACTAAATTATTTAGGAAGTCGATACTTGTGAAGTATCGTGTGTATTCTACGCAGGTACTGCATAGAGTATATTCAGCATGTATGAAGCATCGCTGTTTTTAAGGCTTACCGGAGTAATTCACGGATTTAAGCGTCTTAAAATAGCATCATGTCCATCCATCTTCGAGTGATCGTTTGGAGGCTATACAGGTAAGCCCTGACTTGACCGATCACTCCATGTGGAAGAGTGGTGGACGGTGATTGTGGTGACGCCTCATTGATAGCCTAACTCATGTCTTAGGCTATCCGTCCAAGCTGGTAAAGTTGGACGGACGAGATGACTTGCAACCCTCATCTCATAACCGTCGGATTGGGGTTTAAGAGGTACGCAAGTTCCTTCTTTCAGCTTGGTCGAATCCAAGCATGGGAAGTGTTTTATAGAGGACCGATCATGCATGTGTGTAGACGACATGCTGGTGTCCATGTTTATACTTCACTATCCCACGAAGATGCGATCTAGGCCACTCAAGTTTACCGGTAAAGAAGAGCGGTTGAGATCGATTTGCAACAGAAATCCCATGCTGCAAAGGATTCCTAAAGGGGCGTGGCATGCCACCTTTAGGGCGCACGAACCAAAACATCTAGCCAGGGTTTGTCTTGGTCGGTCGGGCATGTATATAGATGGGCCCACATTGATCATGTTGATACTCTCCAGACCTGCTTAATCTATTCCTGGACCCTTCATCCAAGCTGGTGGAAACGGACGCTCGTGATCGATTAACGACACATGTAATATGTTGCAAACCCTAATTAGGGTTTTGGATTGGTCGTGCGTACACAACTTCAACCTAACGATTTGGTAGGCTAAGCTCCCTTTTGGGATCCCGACCATGTGGGACCCATATTGGGACTGTGGTGATCATGGTGATACCTGACTGACGGTCATGGGCTTGATGTAGGCCATCCAGATACGCCGACGAAGTTGGATGGTCGTGATCTGTTTAAGACCCTTAGCGACCCTTAAAGCATCACGCCAGCCAGGTTATGGGTGAACGTTCACTCCTCCCTGGTTAGGTCATGAGATGTTCGGCTATGCAGGTAGAAAGGGGGCCTGCCGGTGTGCAGGACAAGCTTGTCCGACCGGTCATGGGGTAATCTATGCCGTCCAATTATGCCGGTGAAGTTGGACGGCCGTGGCCGTTTTGAGACTGCCGTTGGCGGTCTTGTGCGCACAAGCTTTTCCAAGCTGATCCACACCAGTCCAACCATCCTACTTTAGGATGGTGTTCGGTGGTTATTTGGGAGGCATGGTATGTATTCAACCGACCAGGGCATAAACGGGCCCGCTGGTGGTCATTAAGGTGGTGAATATTCCAATACCTGCTTGGGGTCATGGATTTAATCTAAGCAATCCAATCATCTTTGGTGAGGTTGGATGGTCGTGATCGTTTCTGAGACTGATATGGTCAGTTCAGGTTCAAACATGCTCAATCGGGCTAGTATAACACACCGAGAGTTGTAGCCCGTATGGGTATTTCGTACATGTTTTATTATTAATTCTTGGAGATTTGTGTTGCTCTGCTTTGAGAACAACACTCACCGTCATCCGCAACGGTAATGAGTACGGGAAATACGAGGCTGGTCATGCATTAATTAATAATGTCAGAAATTCACTGAGAGTATATGGGATTGTTGCTACATGCTCCAACCTGGATGAATTTGTGTATTTAATTCACAGAATACTGGGATTGTTTCCACATGCTCTATTCTAGGTGAACTAGTAAAGTGAAGAAGTATTCATCACTTATTAATGGCTTTATCTTTTGCAAGATGTTAGCGCATAATTTTGGCTTTTACAATTTCAGCCCTTAAATGAAAATCCACCATCAACGGTGGTATAATACCAGCCATCACTCCGCTATTAATATGTCACCATATAAAGCTGTTTATAGTCGAGCTCCACCAACAATTTCGAGCTACATACAAGGAACCACATCTGTCAATGTTGTTTATCTTAACTTAAGAGCAAGAGATCATACGCTAAAGTTACTTAAATTTTATCTTCAGGCTGCTCAAGCTAGAATGAAGTCTCATGCTGATAACCATCGTACTGAAAGAAGCTTTGCGGTGAATGATTGGGTATTTATTCGTTTGTAACCTTATCGACAATCCTCAGTGGCGATTCAATCATATTCTAAGCTTTCTCCTCGATTTTACGGACCTTTTAAAATCATCGAGCGCATAGGAGAAGTTGCATACAAATTAGACCTGCCTGCTGAAAGTCGTATTCATCCAGTTTTTCATGTTTCTCAACTGAAACTTAAACTTAGATCTTCTAATGTTGCTGAGACAGTTTTACCTAATGTGGTTGATTATGAAAAGTGGGAACCTGAGGCTATACTAGAACGACAAATGTTCAAGAAAGACAATAAAGCTGGGACTAAGTGGCTTATACAATGGAAAGATCATTTTCCAGAGGAAGCTACATGGGAAGATGCAGATGATATTCTCTTGCGTTTTCCAGACATTGAGGCTTGAGGACAAGCCATTTTCCAAAAGGGGTGGAATGTTGCAACATTGAACCGACATCCCTTATTTCCTTAGTTATAGCTACCTTATTTAGTTTGTATGGTTTCCTAGTTTACATAAATTCTTATTATTGGCATTGCTTGCTTATCAAGCAATTCGGTTTTCTTTAAATACTTAAGCTCGAGATTGTATCAAACAGAAGTTAATTAATACAACTCAGTTTAACTGATTTCTTTCCTTCAACTTCTAAGCGTAGTGGTTAACCCCCAACTCAAAGGGTTATATTTAGGGTTCTTGAATTCTTTCCTGTGATCTAGCTAGTGTTTTGGTCAAGGACCCTAACATAGAACTGATATATGGAAATGTTTTAGTAATAGTGATAATAATGAAATTGATGAAGATGATAATGTTTTATCCAAAGGTTCAAATTTGTCTACGATTACAGAAACCATATCAGAAGAAGCAGAAGAGAGAAATAAGCTCAAGCAAGAGCAGTCTCCTCCATCAATTTCTTCAAGGGTAACTTTCTCTTCCTATTCTTAATTCTAAAAGGTTGTGTTTAGACATTTTCATTTAGACCCAAATTCGGGAAGTGAATTAGAGAGTATTGATTTAGAACATCTTTGATAGGAAAATGGTAAATTAAACTGATTCTTAGCTCTTGAATTGTTTAGACATGTTTTTACAAAATTTTAGATGTAGTGCAACTGCAGATACACGAAAGAAACGGCTAATTCGTTTTTATTTTAAACTTTTGTTATTAAAGCTTTTAAGATTGAAACGAACTCAAATCATTGCAATTTCCAAAAAACATCATATGGAAAATATCGTTTTATATTTAAGATAATGCCGTAAACATCACTTGCATACATGGACATACTATTTACGTACTCCTTAATACAATGGCATTTTTTCTTCTAAACGTGAAATATTCCTTTTTCAGCCTCCAAGCATTACACCAGTTGGGCCAGCATACAACAATTTCCAAGTTGATTTTTTTAAACTGATGGAACTCCTTGGACCAGAGAAGGTTGACCTTTCTGATGTAAATTTAATTAAGAAGACGCTTTTTGGATACTCAACGTTTTGGGTAACGAAAGAAGAGCCTTTTGGAGACCTAGGTGAGGGAATACTTTTCCTTGGAAATTTAAGGGGGAATAGGGAGGAGGTGTTTGCAAAACTCCAGCAGCAGCTGACAGAAGTCACAGGTGACAAGTATATGGGTCTCGGGTGAGCTTTGGTTTGCTGCGGAAAGAAGTTTCAGAGCCAGGGCCAACTTCACTTTGGCAGTATGTGATTGCATTTCTACTGTTTGTTCTTACCAGCGGTTCATGCCGTGAATTGGGTATTGCATCTCAGGTTCGAGATTTGTATTGATTTGTTCTTAGTTTCTTCACTATTCTCGCTGGTTAATTAAAATTTTTGTATTCTTGCTTGAGATAAGATAAGTAACAAGTCCTTGATATTTCAATTTGAAATTGCTTACCTTTTTGTATAGCTTAGTTAAGTAGATATGTGAATTTATACTTCTTTCGAATTCCATAACATTATCTGGCCGTCGTAGATCGCTGAATGATTCTTTTATATATGTAACATGCGGGTTTCTTAACTATCTGTGGAATTTGTGCCATTGAGAAGATAAATAGGCTTCCACCAGAAATAGTGAAATATTTCATAGATAATGCAGCTGAACCACCTGATATGCAGTTGTTAGTGCCGTTTGTGGACGCTGCTCTTCCAGTGGCGTATGGACTCTTGGGGGTTCAACTATTTCATGTAATAATACTCATCTCTTAATCTGGTTGTTATTAAATGTGAAAAATTATTTTAACTGCGGTTCAATATATCTAAACATACTCTTCAGTTAAAATTATGAGAATTAGCGCCTAAATAGAAAAAGGTTTTGGACATGTTAACTTCTGCTCAGAATTGTCCTATTTCTCTATATCTATATAAGTATTCCTTATTCCACTTTTCATTGGAACCTCCGAATACGTATATACAATATTTATCCTTGTGCATTCATTGTCCCTATGTTCATGGGATTTGATTCACTTTTCTTTTCTTAAACATCTGAAGTGTCATATCAAGTCAATATAATTATATGGGTTCACACTCGGACTGACAATCATACCATGTTTTCCCAACCTCAAGGTTTCTATTTGAGCCTAGATCTCCATCCATTCTTTTAAATACCTCAGTCCACTCATGAAATAGCCTTTGAAGTATGTTCTCATAGAAGCTTCTTCTGTCTTTATACCTCGTATTATGGCAACAAATTCTGTTTTTTCAACTTGAAATTTTTCCATTACATATGTTGCAACTATTAGGTCATCCCCAGCTTTGTTGTTAATGTTTTTTATGTGCATTGGCATTCACCTTTTTAGAGCACAGTCTTATTTTGCATCTTTGTTTATATAATGTGTTGTAATATTTTGTTTTCCCTTCATTATTTACAAATAGGAGCTTGGGAATTTTCTAGCTGCTTTGCCTAAGAAAGTGAAACTTGGAATTCCTTTCTTCGTTCCTAATATTACTCTTGGCAGCTTCGGTGCAATCACCCAGGTGATACTCCCTCCGTCCCACATATATAGGCGGAGAGAGACAATTCTCTTAGATTAAGAAAATTACATGGGATTCATAATTTTATACTCCCTCCGTTCCGATTTACTTGACGTTATAGAGTTTTTCACGGATATTAAGAAATATCAGAGAGAGTAAAATCTTCCCAATAATACCCATATTAATTCCTACTTAAAAGTTAAATAACCTAGTTTTGTGTTTCTAGAATATAGAGAAAGTTATCAATCCCATAGTAATGTACTTGGGATGTACAAGATTGAGTATATATCCTCCATGGGGTATATTTAAAAGTTAGAGTAATTGTTTTCGTGTTGATTACCATGAGAATTAATTCTCTGATGTGATTCCAAAGCAGGGGTAGATTAGTGAAAATTGGGGAAAAAAACTAAAACTATCATCTAATTTGGAACATAAAAGAAACCCAAAAAAAGCAAGTAAAATGGAACGGAGGGAGTATGTTTTTTCTTGTTTTACCCTTCGTCTTATCTCCAACACAATTACCTATGTACAATAAATATGGGTATATATGGAAAAATTCATCTTGGAAAGCAAAGTCCGCCTATTTAGTGGGACAAATAAAAACCAAAATTCCGCCTATATATGTGGGACGGAGGGAGTATGTTTCACTGTGTAATAATGCTACCTTATTTTCAAATTTAGATGTGTCAACACGTGTTGACACTGGTTCTCGTGTCAGGCATGCATGGAGATGGCAACAACTCTGCTAGCCATTAAAATTTAATACTTTTGCAACTTAGTTTTATAAAGCTTTGATAATTGGAAGAATGAGAAGATGGAACATGTCGCCTTTTTCATTATGATAAGTTAGGATGTAGCCATTTAATTTTGATAACCATATATATATATAGGCGGAGGGACCAATTCTCTTAGATTAAGAAAATTACCTTAAATTCATCACTTTTCATGTTTTTTCCTTGTTTTACCATTTTTCTTATTACTAACACAATTTTCCATGTATAATAAATAAGGGTATTTGTGAGAAAATTCATCTTGAAAATAGGACTCCACATATCTATTGGTACAAAGAAAAATCAAAATTTCGCCTATATAATAGGTACGGAGGGAGTATGTAACTAACATTCACCTAACCATATATCTGGTAACCCCTTATTTCGTGTTTGTTGGTTGCTATGTCGGGCACCCCGTACTGGTATTGCCGTGTTAGTCACCAACACTCATACCAGTAGCATAGGTTGTCTTTTTAAGATAAAGTATTTAATTTCTCATCCTTCGCCATTACCTTTGTAGTTCAAGTCTATTCTTCCTTATCGGGCAACAAAGGTTGATGTCTCAGTCGCTGGACCTTTTGTTGGTGCTGCACTTTCAACTTCACTGTTCTGTTTAGGGTTGTTACTGTCAACCAAACCAGAAGCTGCTGGAGATTTGGTACAGGTTCCTAGTATGCTGTTCCAAGGTTCTTTGCTTCTAGGGCTCATTAGTAAAATTGAAGGTCTATTGGCCATAAAAGATAAGCTAAACGAGATGTCTGATTTGAAGAAGAACCATCCATGATAAGCTAAAATTGTGGAAGGTCTATTGGCCATAAAAGAGATGCAGATAAATTAATGTTTTTTTTTTCTTTTTAATGTTAAACAGACAATCCTACAGCCCACAGGTTTATTTTTCAACTATTCTATCCTTCAACTTTTTGTATCATGCGAGTCTAAAGATAAAGAAAATTACAGCATCTGACGCTTTATGCCCTGGAAAGGCTAGCATACCCTTACATCCCGACGCACAATCTAGCTGGCTATTAACACAAGAAAACGGGCAATATCTACATCCAGAGTCTCCATCATTAAGCGAGCCTCCTCACATTTTCGTGTTCATCATAATACTTACGCGCCTTGTCTTGACGAATCATTCTAAGGGTCCACAACATATCCACCTCCTCCCTCAACACCAACAGGCGCGCCAACTCGTCTCGAAGATAAGACGGAGATATGAGCGCAAACACGGCCGCCTGAGTCAAGGTATACCCGAGGAGCTGCGGGGCCGCTTGATCGAAAATATGGAGGCGACAATCAGCTATGGAGCGGTCTATAGTGGTGATCATTATCATGGACTCCCCGAACACTTGATTAGCCGCGTGAAGAGCGGTGACATCATTATCCATCGCGCGCTGGACTTCAAGTGACACGTGCCCGGACAGTTCATCCCTCTGAGCAGTTCAGTATGCCTTATATTGTTCGTCAAACTTGTCGCGAAGGGGTTTTGTTAGTCTCCCTCTGATCCCGAAGCGCCTCGATCTCAGCTTTCACAAGCAATAAACGCACCAATTCATGGCGTTTAAACAACACCATATCTAACGCAGGGACAGGCGCCAAAGTTAACACATAACCGTGAAGGGTACGAGCCATTTGAGCAGGAATGACGAAAAGAAGGGCGAGTACTCAAGATGAGGTTGATAATGAAATTGGGGACCACTAACCGTCTATATATATGATAGGCGGTGCCATAAATTATGCAATAGCCCCACGTGCCCGCCGGTGCATGTCAAGATACGTGGAAATCTGTAATGGGGCTTCAGATAGCATCACCAAGGTACAATGGCTACTATCGGGGAATAGGACTTAGGGTAGGATCTGATATGACTACCGAGTCATTTGACAATTGAACCAATATTCAAGGGACTAATGTTGATGCATGAAAATTATTACCCCTTGACAGGGCTAGGGAGCCCCTAAAGGGGATCCAAATCCAACATGAAACATGGGGACTTGGGGATTAAATCCCAAGTCCACTGAAAAGTATCCATAAGGAAGAGAAGAGAACATAAGGAGGGGAATTAATGGAAAAGAGAAGGTTGTATTAGAAAAGGGTGGCATTAGTAGTAATTAAGGAGGTTTAGTACATGTGGCATGATGTCATGAAATGAAGGGATTTTGGAAAAGTTTATATAAAGAGGTACATAGTACAAAGGAAAGCAAGTTCTCTCTCTTACCATTCCTAAAAAAGTGGTTACTTGATGTGACTAGGACGGGTAGAACCAAAATCATATTCACCCCTCAACATGGGTCATTTCTGATCATAAACCACTAATGTGGATTACAAAGCCTAATATTAGATGCAAACCTTATTATAATAATTTTAAAAACTCTTGGATTTTGTACAAAGACTTTGTAAAGAAGGTTGAAGAGTGGTGGCAGGTGATATGTTTTCAAGGTGGTCTTTGGTTATGTTTTCTTCAAGAAGCTAAATAACCTGAAGTTCTTTCTAATGAGATGAGGAAGTGAGGAATTTGGTGGTGTTAAAAAGGAGAAGGCAGAGATTACTGACAAGATTGGCAATTTAGATTTGTTGGAGGAGGGTGTTGCTTTGACACAAGATCGGTTCTTGATAGGGCTAGATGTTTCTTGTAGTTGAAGAACATTGAAGCAATGGAAGCTAGGAAATAGTTTACAAGGGCAAAAGCAGAATGAATTCGAATATGGTGATTCAAATACTAGTTATTTTAATAGAATTGCCAATTATAGAAGGAAGTAAAACACAATTGTAAAGTTGGATATAGATGGTGAAGAATGTTTTGATCAAGGTAGAATTAAGATGGAGATGAGAAACTTTTATGCTTATTTATTCACTAAGAAGAATGATGTGGCTTTCTATCTTAATAATATGAGGTTCACAAGGATAAATGAGACTGATCAGGAGGGTATGGAGAAGGAATTTACAAAGGAGGATGTGTTTGATGTTATTAAGTAGATGGGGGCAAATAAGTCACCAGGACCTGATGGGTTTTCATTGGAATTCTATAGAAGTTGTTGGCATGTTATTTGAGCTGATTTCATGAAGATGGTGAAGAAATTTTACATATTTGAATCATGCGATTGGAGATTGAATTGTTCTTTCCTTTCTCTGATTCCTAAGAAGGATGATAATTTTTCTCTCAAAGACTTTAGACCTCTCAGTCTTTTGGGAAGTGCTTATAAAGTTCTTTCTAAAGTTATGGCAAATATGTTAAAGATAGTTATGCCAAAATTGGTGTCTGATCACCAGAGGGGTTTTGTTAAAGGAAAGCAGATTTTAGATGGAGTTTTAATTGCTAGTGAGTGTATTGATATCAGGCTGAAATCTAAGAAACCAGGAGTATTGTGTAAGCTGGATATGGAGAAGGCTTTTGACAACATCAAGTGGAAGACTCTGTTCAATATTTTGGAGAAGCATGGGTTTGGTGGAAAATTTGTCTCTTGGATTAGGTGGTGTATTTAATCAACACATATTTCGGTTTCGGTTAACGGAGAAAAGAAAGCCATCGACTTAGACAAGGGGATTCATTGTCCCCTTACTTGTTCTTGTTGGTTGTGGAGGTGTTGTCTAAATTGATAACGGATGTTGTGGCTAGAGATCAACTTCATGGTTTTCAAGTTGTGGAGAATGGTATTGGTATTTCTCATCTGCAGTTTACAGATGACACCTTATTATTTGTGAATGCAGATTTGGAGGAGATAAGAAGACTCTTTGTTATTATAACTTCTTTTGAAATATTGACTAGCATGAAATTGAATTTAGAGAAAAGTTTTCTTATTAGTGTAGGCGCATATCACATTATTCAAGAATTGGCTATGGAGTTGGGGTGCAAGGTAGAGTGTATGCCTATCAAGTATCTTGGTTTGCCTCTAGGGGCTACTCCAAGAAACACATCAGTGTTGGATGAGATTATTCAAAGGATAGAAGTGAAACTTACAGCATGGTGTTTATGGGTAAAAATCGTTTCTGCTGATTTCGGTAATTTCGGTAGGTGAGTGAGAAACTGGTTCAAACCCTAAACAAATGTGCTGCACGTGAGCACTTTATAGATTCGAGAGATCAATCTGCAAAGTCCGGCCTAAACCAAGAAATGGCCGTTCCAGACTTGCTTCGGTCACAAAGTGGAGGAGAAGGGTTGATTTGGGGAGGGAAGCAAAGAAAGGTGTTGAGGAGAGTAGTATCTCGACTTGTATCGAAAAGTGAAAGCTTAGGAAGCTTGCAAGAGATGAAAGCTTTTTGGGAGAGCTTGCAAAGTTGCCTTTCTGAGAGTGTAGTATTTTTCTCCTGACCGAGACTTGTTCTCTGGTGGAAATAGGTAAGACCTATTTATACAAGTCGAGATTGAAACGTACCCTGGCCTCATGAAGGAAGAGAGTAAAGGGTGAAATAATGGGAGGAGGTGGTAACCGCATGGTTTAATGGGTGAAAACGTTTTTCACCTTTATTTCCTCTTTTATTTGACCGCTTTATTCCTTTTCACGCTTTCTTAATGTGAGCGTAGTGTACGCCGCATCTTTGTGACCGCCAAACCAAAACCCTAAAGAAGCATCCCCGGTTTGTGTTGATGTCTCGAGTGTTGGTTGCATCTTGAGTGCAAGTGGCGCTGCTAGTGGCGCGTGTGGCATGTGCCAATGGCATGTGCGGAATGCCTTGGTGGTAGTTTGCACGGTTTGCAAGTTGGGCTACCAGCGTGTGTGTTTGGCATGTGCCGATGGCATGTGCGGAATGCCTTGGTGGTAGGTTGCACGGTTTGCAAGTTGGGCTACCAGCGTGTGTGTTTGGCATGTGCCGATGGCATGTGCGGAATGCCTTGGTGGTAGGTTGCACGGTTTGCAAGTTAGGCTACCAGCGTGTGTGTTTGGCATGTGCCAATGGCATGTGCGGAATGCCTTGGTGGTAGGTTGCACGTTTGCAAGTTAGGCTACCACGGTGTTTTGGCATGTGCCAATGGCATGTAGGAATGCCTTGGTGGTAGGTTGCACGGTTTGCAAGTTAGGCTACCAAAGATGTGTGTTTGGTATGTGCCAATGGCATGCGTGGCCATTAAGGCCGTGACCTTGATAGGGAAACTAGCTAGCGAGCATGTTGGCATGTGCCAATGGCATGCGTGGCCGTTAGGGCCGTGACCTTGATAGGGAAACTAGCTAGCGAGCATGTTGGCATGTGCCAATGGCATGCGTGGCCATTAGGGCCGTGATTTTGATAGGGAAACTAGCTAGCGAGCGTGTTGGCATGTGCCAATGTCATGCGTGGCCATTAGGGCCGTGATTTTGCTAGGGAAACTAGCTAGCGAGCATGTTGGCATGTGCCAATGGCATGCATGGTCGTTAGGGCCGTGATTTTGATAGGGAAACTAGCTAGCGAGCATGTTGGCATGTGCCAATGGCATGCGTGGCCATTAGGGCCGTGATTTTGATAGAAAAAGCCGCTAGCGAGCATGTTGGCATGTGCTAATAGCATGCGGGGCCGTTAGGGCCGTGGCTTTGGTAGAAAAAGGCCGCTAGCGAGCATGTTGGCATGTGCCAATAGCATGCGAGGCCGTTAGGGCGTGGCTTTGGTAGAAAAAGAAGCTAGAGAGCATATTGGCATGTGCCATTGGCACGTACGGCCATGTTGACCTAGTTGCACGTTTTGCAAGCCTAGGGCGCTATATTTGGCATGTGCCAATGGCATAGCGGCTTAGTTTGGCATGGTTGCCAATGAATGTGATACGGAGTTTGGTTTTAGCGTTGTTGCCCATGGTGCGCAGTATGCGGCTTGGTTTGCGTTGTTGCCATGGTGCGCAGAGTGCAGCTTGGTTTGGCATGGTTGCCACGGTGCGCAGAGTGCGGCTTGATTTGGCATGGTTGCCGTGGTGCGTAGAGCGCGGCTTGGTTTGGCATGGTTGCCATGGTGCGCAGAGTGCGGCTTGGTTTGGCGTGGTTGCCATGGTGCGCAGAGTGCGGCTTGGTTTGGCATGGTTGCCATGGTGCGGAGAGTGCGGCTTGGTTTGGCATGGTTGCCATGGTGCGCAGAGTGCGGCTTGGTTTGGCATTGTTGCCATGGTGCGTGATATGCGGCTTGGTTTGGCATTGTTGCCATGGTGCGCGGTGCGGCTTGGTTTGGCATTGTTGCCATGGTGCGCGATATGCGACTTGGTTTAGCATTGTTGCCATGGTGCGCGATATGCGACTTGGTTTGGCATTGTTGCCATGGTGCGCAGATATGCGACTTGGTTTGGCATTGTTGCCATGGTGCGCGATATGATGGCTTGGTTTGGCATGGTTGCCATGGTGCGCGCAGAGTGCGGCTTGGTTTAGCATGGTTGCCATGGTGCGCGAGAATGCGGCTTGGTTTGGCATGGTTGCCATGGTGCGCAGTATGCGGCTTGGTTTGGCATGGTTGCCATGGTGCGCAGTATGCGGCTTGGTTTGGCATTGTTGCCATGGTGCGCAGTATGCGGCTTGATTTGGCATTGCTGCCATGGTGCGCAGGGTGCAGCTTGGTTTTGGAATTAGGGTTCTGTGTTGAAAACCCTAATCTGGTATTTTGAAAAAATACCCCTATTAATTATTTACACCTGAGTTAAATGCTCTTAGTTAATGTGTTGCGGGTAACACTAGGTCATGGGGTTTTTCGATTTTACCCCTTGTCTAAAAACCACCATCAACATTAAGTCCCCTGCTTAGCTCGGAACAGGGGCTTTGTTGCGAGGTAAGCATAAGATGGTGACAAACTATCAACCGAAAAACCGTAAAGAGAATTGAGGAGGCTTGTCTGACCTTTTATAAATAGGATTTGGAATCCTTGCCTCTGGTAGTTTTGCACAAATCGGGAGGCTGGCACAATTGGTGGGGCCGGTGCAACTTGGGCGACGTTGGGAAGTTGGCGTGAGTTGGGAAACTGAGCGTGCTAGCTGGTGGGACCGGCGCAATGTAGGGAAGCTGTGCGTGCTTGCAGGCGTGACTTGGGCGGTCATAGGGAAGTTGACGCGAGTTAGGAAACTGGCGTGCTAGATGGTGGGACCGGCGCAAGGTGGGGAAGCTGATTGCGCTAGCTGGCGAGACCGGTGTAAACAAGGAGGGAGTAGGTGTTTCTACAGATAGCAAAGTTTCCTTGTTTTGCCTTCCTTCACGCGCGCGGCTTCGATCAGGGCATTGTCCATGCTAAAATCTGGAAGCGTTATGTTCCTCATTGCTTCCTTTCCTTTTTTTTTAAGGTTCTGTATTCATACCCAACGTAATTGCATCATCTCCCTCGTTTGAGAAAGGGTTCTTCTTGTTGAGTTTCTCTCTTTGTCATGTCACACAGAGACGAACCATCTTCTAACCAGTCAGGTTCTCCAGATGAAGGCGCGAGGTCTGACTCTTGCATGAGCATCCCAACAAAGGTTATTCGGGTTAAGAAAATCATACCGGTATGTTTTCTTCTTCTTTGTGGACTGTCGTACACTTTACCGCCGCTTGTTGTATAAATGGAAAATTTCCCTTTTGTGCGAGAGATATCCTGTTGGAGCATGCGTCGGTGTTATCGACGAGGATGACCTAATCGTTCCCCTTCCTTCGAATCCGTCCTTGTTGATCTGCTGCAGACTTGGAGGACGCCGATTTAGGGATCTATCTTACGAAATGGGATGCGGCGAGAAGTCCCGGTCATACTTCGGTTTGATATGATGGAATGTATGAACACGTGAATGTAACCTTATACAGCGTGCTTTTGGAGTTTTAGGTGCACATCTACGGATTCATGTTGAGAAATTCCCGTGGCTCGTAAAACCTCGATAGTGATGATGTTGAAATCAGTAATAACCTGGTTGAGGGGAGTGAAAGCATCTTACGCTGGTAGTCTCCATGCATGACCTACTTTCATTATATCGCCTTGAATCCCCCCTCCACGGGATTTGATATAAGCATATCGTACTCTTCTGGATGTGACACTGGGATGCTCAGAAATTACATGATGACATATTCTGGATAGTGCAGGCTCGGGATCCTCCGCAACCTCGTAAAGTGTTGAAGGCGTCTTCTATACAGAGAGGTGATGATGTTCTTGCGCTGCACCCTTAAAGAGTAGAGGACCTTATTGTGGGTACGGATTTTTGGTGGACTGTTCTTCGTAGCTTTGACAGTGAAGGGATCCCATGTATATCTTCCGTCCTCAAGTATGGTTTACGTGTTTCCATCCTTGTAGTAATTGCTACTGCTGTGGAGCTCTGGCTGGGGAGTGTGGCGGCATGACCCTTTGCAGGAAGGAGTGGCGTTGAAGCGAACGTTGATGCGAAGCCGCCGGGAGAACGTTTATGTGTAGCTACTTACGGAAGAACGTTGATGTGTAGCTACTTCGGAGAGAACGTTGATGCGGAGCTACTTCGGAGAGAACGTTGAAACAACGTCTTGCAACTCTCAGAGCCTTGACGGTTACCATTTTGAAGTCGGAGACCGCGTCACGTTCTGTCAAACTCGACATCCCTCAAGAGGGCAGAGGTTAGGAGTCCCCAGTTTCATCTATCGATCGTGCTTCCTATGAGAGGTTGGGGTTTGGGAACTGCTTCCCTGGATGGAAACGCCTGCTTTCCTGATGTAGTGCAGTTGAGGGGTGCAAATATGTCTTGACGCTAAGCCTTGGAGAAACATAGAATCTCACACAACCTGTTTCATCATAGGCATGCGACTTTGTGGGAGAAGTTCCGTCGTGCGGGTCCCGACGGAAGAAGGGTCTCCGTGAACTCGGGAGAGTTGTTGATTTCCTTTGCTTTCGATTTTGGAGAAGTCTTTCCTGATCTTTACGTGTGACGAAATTGGATTGCTTATCCCCTTCTACTTGGGCTTTTAAGAGCAACGCGAGCCTCTTCATCTATAAACGCACGTCTGCTGAAGTATCTTTTGTATTTTCATCAAATCAACGATTGCTAAAAGGAGGTCGGCTTCTTCCTGATCTTCCGAAGTATCTTGACACGATGGTGGAGTAGCGTCTCACAGTGACGGTTGGAGCTTCCATGCTTGAAGAACCGTTGGGGTGGCGGAAGGCTCTGGTTCTAGTGATCGTAAGTGTATCGTGCGAGAGATGACACGGTTTTGATCACGAAGTTCGAGTCATGGCGCTGTTTCGAAGGGAGAGGATGGTCTTTGGAAGGGCGCAAGATGTTAGCGCGGAAGGATGCAAACCGTTAGCACAGAGTGTGGTGCTGCGGCTAGCATGCGCGTGCGGCATGTGTGCCTGGCATGTGCGTCTGGTAAGCGCGTCTGGCAAGCACGTCTGGCAAGCGCTTCTGGCATGCGCGTCTGGTAGAAGCTTCTGGCATGCGCGTCTGGTAGGCGCTGGATCGTCTTAGAATGGGCGCTGGCTTGGACTTTTTCTTGCGGGCCCAGTTGCCTCTTCCCATACGTAGCTCAAACAGGAATCCTTTCCTTATTCAAATTCCAAAAAGTGTTATGCTCATGAAATGGGTTGGCTCCCTTTTTTACCTCGTATGTTTGTTATCACGTCATGGTGTTAGCGGTAGCGCGGTAGTGATAAAGTGGGCGAGCATATTCCAACTATGTACTCCGGCGTTTCTCTTTCAATTTGTTTTATTGTTTTCTTGTCTTTGGTGCAAACCATAGCCATAGGTATGCCTTTCATAAACTTGTGGAAATACTTCATCATAAATAATTCTTCGAATGTCACCGTAGTAACATCTTCCAATAGTGACGGGTAATTATTTTTGTGCAAAGTAGGCACGTACGGGTAGGTGGCTTTTTTTTTTTTTTTTTTTGAAGGCAAACAAAGCGCCTGGTTTATGGTTTTTGTCTTCCTGGATTTCTTGGGTTGATAGATAAATGTTAGCTTTTGAGGATATTGGATTATTTCTGGGATGAATGGTTTTGATAAAATGACTCTGATTATGTTTTGGGAAAGGAATATTGCTTTTATGAAAGTGTGCGCTAGCCATAGGCACAATACTCGGTAGTATGACGGTTTTACTAAGAGCCTAAAAAGATCATATGTCTTCATGCAATCTAAATTTACTCACTTCATAGGTTTTTGTGAACACGCCCCTCTCCATGTAAAAGGCGGCTTTTTTGGTACATCGTCGACAAGTCCCCAATCGTTGATAGCATCTTGGCGAGTCCCCGTTTTCTCGTGTAGTTTTTGCAACCGGTAACCGGTCGTCCGGTAGTTGAGTCGGATCGAGTGGTAGCATCTTCGGCAAGTCCCAGTTTCTTGTGTAGTTTTTATAACTAGTAACCGGGTCGTCCTGGTAGTTGAGTCGGACCGAGTCGCAAGTCCCCAATCGTTGGTGGCATCTTCAACGAGTCCCGGTTTTCTCGTGTAGTTTTTGCAACCGTAACCGGGTCGTCGGTAGTTTAGTCGGATCGAGTCTCCTTCCCCTACCATCTTGACATCTCGGTGAAGAACGAGATCGACAGTCGATATTGTAGCCGATAGATCAATCCTCCCATTGTGGTCGCCAATTGTTTATGGGTAAAAATCGTTTACTGATTTCGGTAATTTTGGTAGGTGAGTGAGAAACTGGTTCAAACCCTAAACAAATGTGCTTTGCACGTGAGCACTTTATAGATTCGAGAGATCAATCTGCACAAGTCCGGCCTAAACCAAGAAATGGTCGTTCCCGGACTTGCTTCGGTCACAAAGTGGAGGAGAAGGGTTGATTTGGGGAGGAAGCAAAGAAAGGTGTTGAGGAGAGTAGTATCTCGACTTGTATCGAAAAGTGAAAGCTTAGGAAGCTTGCAAGAGATGAAAGCTTTTGGGAGAGCTTGCAAAGTTGCCTTTCCGAGAGTGTAGTATTTTTCTCCCGACCGAGACTTGTTCTCCGGTGGAAATAGGTAAGACCTATTTATACAAGTCGAGATTGAAACGTACCCTGGCCTCATGAAGGAAGAGAGTAAAGGGTGAATTAATGGGAGGAGGTGGTAACCGCATGGTTTAATGGGTGAAAACGTTTTCACCTTTATTTCCTCTTTTATTTGACCGCTTTATTCCTTTTCACGCTTTCTTAATGTGAGCGTAGTGTACGCTGCATCTTTGTGACCGCCAAACCAAAACCCTAAAGAATCATCCCCGCCAGTGTTGATGTCTCGAGTGTTGGTTGCATCTTGAGTGCAAGTGGCGCTGCTAGTGGCGCGTGTGGCATGTGCCAATGGAATGTGCGGAATGCCTTGGTGGTAGTTTGCACGGTTTGCAAGTTGGGCTACCAAAACGTGTGTGTTTGGCATGTCTGTGCCGATGGCATGTGCGGAATGCCTTGGTGGTAGGTTGCACGGTTTGCAAGTTAGGCTACCAGCGTGTGTGTTTGGCATGTGCCAATGGCATGTGCGGAATGCCTTGGTGGTAGGTTGCACGGTTTGCAAGTTAGGCTACCAGCGTGTGTGTTTGGCATGTGCGGAATGCCTTGGTGGTAGGTTGCACGGTTTGCAAGTTAGGCTACCAGCATGTGTGTTTGGTATGTGCCATTGGCATGCGTGGCCATTAAGGCCGTGACCTTGATAGGGAAACTAGCTATCGAGCATGTTGGCATGTGCCAATGGCATGCGTGGTCGTTAGGGCCGTGACCTTGATAGGGAAACTAGCTAGCGAGCATGTTGGCATGTGCCAATGGCATGCGTGGCCATTAGGGCCGTGATTTTGATAGGGAAACTAGCTAGCGAGCGTGTTGGCATGTGCCAATGGCATGCGTGGCCATTAGGGCCGTGATTTTGCTAGGGAAACTAGCTAGCGAGCATGTTGGCATGTGCCAATGGCATGCATGGCTGTTAGGGCCGTGATTTTGATAGGGAAACTAGCTAGCGAGCATGTTGGCATGTGCCAATGGCATGCGTGGCCATTAGGGCCGTGATTTTGATAGAAAAAGCCGCTAGCGAGCATGTTGGCATGTGCCAATAGCATGCGGGGCCGTTAGGGCCGTGGCTTTGGTAGAAAAAGGCCGCTAGCGAGCATGTTGGCATGTGCCAATAGCATGCGGGGCCGTTAGGGCCGTGGCTTTGGTAGAAAAAGCCGCTAGCGAGCATGTTGGCATGTGCCAATAGCATGCGGGGCCGTTAGGGCCGTGGCTTTGGTAGAAAAAGCCGCTAGCGAGCATATTGGCATGTGCCATTGGCACGTACGGCCATGTTGACCTAGTTGCACGTTTTGCAAGCCTAGGGCGCTATATTTGGCATGTGCCAATGGCATAGCGGCTTAGTTTGGCATGGTTGCCAATGAATGTGATACGGAGTTTGGTTTTAGCGTTGTTGCCCATGGTGCGCAGTATGCGGCTTGGTTTGGCGTTGTTGCCATGGTGCGCAAAGTGCGGCTTGGTTTGGCATGGTTGCCACGGTGCGCAGAGTGCGGCTTGGTTTGGCATGGTTGCCGTGGTGCGCAGAGCGCGGATTGGTTTGGCATGGTTGCCATGGTGCGCAGAGTGCGGCTTGGTTTGGCGTGGTTGCCATGGTGCGCAGAGTGCGGCTTGGTTTGGCATGGTTGCCATGGTGCGCAGAGTGCGGCTTGGTTTGGCATGGTTGCCATGGTGCGCAGAGTGCGGCTTGGTTTGGCATTGTTGCCATGGTGCGCATATGCGGCTTGGTTTGGCATTGTTGCCATGGTGCGCAGGGTGCGGCTTGGTTTGGCATTGTTGCCATGGTGCGCAGGGTGCGGCTTGGTTTGGCATTGTTGCCATGGTGTGCAGTATGCGACTTGGTTTGGCATTGTTGCCATGGTGCGCAGTATGCGGCTTGGTTTGGCATGGTTGTCATGGTGCGCAGAGTGCGGCTTGGTTTGGCATGGTTGCCATGGTGCGCAGAGTGCGGCTTGGTTTGGCATGGTTGCCATGGTGCGCAGAGTGTGGCTTGGTTTGGCATGGTTGCCATGGTGCGCAGATATGCGGCTTGGTTTGGCATGGTTGCCATGGTGCGCATATGCGGCTTGGTTTGGCATTGCTGCCATGGTGCGCGGGTGCGACTTGGTTTTGGAATTAGGGTTACGTGTTTGAAAACCCTAATCTGGTATTTTGAAAAAAAATACCCCTATTAATTATTTACACCTGAGTTAAATGCTCTTAGTTAATGTGTTGCGGGTAACACTAGGTCATGGGGTTTTTCGATTTTACCCCTTGTCTAAAAACCACCATCAACACATGGAGAAAGAAGTTTTTGTCCAAGGCATGTTAACTAATTCTTATTAATATTTACTTGATCTTGTTTTTATTCCTAACGTATCTTTCAAGTCGTTTTAGATTGAAAACATAACATGCAAAGATATATACATATGAAACTCTAGTGTTATACTTGGTCATAATAGTATGATTAAAGTATGAAGGAATTATATTACGAAGTATAACGCTTATCTTTTGAACTTCGTAAATATGACATCGACAAAATTTATTGTATTTAGTTACTTGATTATGTGCATTATATAGGTGTGATTTAATCCTATAAAACCATGTATTATTACATTGATTTAAGGAAGTAGATGTATGAACTCGTTTCATAATCGAAAGAGAAATCATGATGTGTTGATCCGGTTATTCATTGAAAATTTTGATTGATCGATACAAGATGACTAGGTAGAACCAATCTTAACTTTGATTGAGAGTTGTAGTATAACCGATCATAGCCTATGATATATAGCTAGTTTTAATCGGTCACAAGTTACTTTGAAGTCTAGGTATAACCGATCACAAGCTATATTGGAATGCAAGTTGTAACCGGTCACAAGTTACTTTGGGATCCAAGGTATAACCGGTCACAAGATGAATTGGGAAGATAGTTGTAATCGGTCACAAGTTACCTTTGGGAAGCAAGGTGTAGCCGGTCGCAATCTACTTCGGGAAGCAAGGTGTAACAAGTCACAAGCTATTTTGTGGAGCAAGGTGTTACCGATTACAACCTATCTTGGGAATAATGTTATATCCGGTCGCAACATATTATGGGGTGATGGTATAATCGGTTCCGTGAGCAAAACCAAGTTTCCATGGTTCACATATTTCTTCATGATGTGTGTTAATTAGGGTTTTGGGTTTGCTAAGATGAGAAACTTCTATATGTCGACATTATTTGAACATGTCATAACTCTTATCATTAATTGTTCAAAGATATTCCTTGATACTCAAGGTGATCCATACCGAAAAATTGAAAAGCATTTAATTATAATTTTCATAATATATGTTTTAATTACCAGCAATTAAAGCATATCCTCTGGAAAATATTGTTAGTTAATGTGCTAGACTAATAATAGAAGTTTTCTATGAGAGTTTTCGTAAATATGGTTTGGCATTTAAATGGAAATAGGAAAACCGAAATTAGGTACTTTAATGTGAATATCTTGACAATATTTTTCGATTTTGGAAGTTCCTTGTTGTCCAAACAACCTTGGTCTATAAATGATTGAGTTTGCATTTCTTGCAAACAATCCTAAGAGCCAGGCAAACTTCATTCGTGTAGTTTACGGTGGAGCCGTCTACTTGGATATGAAAGTACCCTAATTAGGTGAAATCTCTTACGACCGCTCGTTTAAAGACTTTCGTGGGATCAAGAAGCTCTACGAGTACCGTTGGTGGGAAACTAGATAATCACATTGTTATTGTAGTTTTAATTATTGATTTGATTGACTAACGGTTATTAACTTTGATTGCACCTAGTTTGTTTATTATTGAGAACCTTCTCTTCTGATATAAGGCTCACTCAAACTAGATCAAAGTATTGACGGGATCTTTAGAACCGTTTTCTAAAGACATCTTGTGATAATCCATTGTTAACAGACTTCGTTCTGTGTGTGATTGATCACAAGAGGACTTAAGTGGTGTTGTGTAGGTTATTATTGAAGACAAACGAAGATTTGAAGACGGCGAAGTTTTTCTTATTAGTTTTCATATCTTGTGAATTGAGTGGACAAACCTTGATCGACTGGGATCCAACTGGAATCATGTTTATCTTTGATAGACTTGATTGGATAGTTTCGTGAGATCGGCATCACTTTATAGTTTCTCTTTGAGATTTATATTGATTGATTATAAATCTAGAGTTTGATTATTTCGGTAGTCAAAGTTTAGATTGATCTAACCAGACAAAGGAGTTTATTAAATTAAACAGAAGAGCCTTTGTCAACGACTCATTAATATCTTATTTTCAAGATTGAATAGAGTGGTTACCAAACAGATTTATCCTTTACTGTTTGGAATACGATCTAAAGGATTGGTGATTCACATGTGTGACTCTAGAAGTCGAAGGGTAGGGATACTGAGGAAACTAAGCAGCTAGGGGTAATCTACTTGGTCTCAACTATACGAAGTTGGTATTAGATTTTGTATAGCGGCTTAATTCTGAGAGTATTCAAAACCGGACTAGGTCCCGGGGTTTTCTGCATTTACGGTTTCCTCGTTAACAAAATCTTGCCGTGTCATTTACTTTGTTTTCCCCATTATAAATGTTATTATAATTAAGTAAATTGCACACGTACGTTAATCAGAATTACTTGACTTTGATCCCAATAGTCTATCGGTTGTTACTGGTCGGTTGTCAGCCGACACAAAAATAATTTACACTTTCTTACTACTCAAAATATAAATATAGCAAGGGCAAGAAAGGATCGTTCCCACAGAGAGGACTTAGGTTGTCAAATTGTTTCGGTTTCCTATAAATAACACGGGGGGGTTTTCTGATTTTTATATACTAAAATAAAATAAAAGCAAATAATAAAATAAACACGCAAATTAAGGATGAGAAAGTATTGGTCATGGATTTCGTCTTCAATCACAAACATGTTTTCTACACAATAATTAGAATTGATATTTTAATCTCAACTTTTATCAAAGGCCCTAGAATACCTTGATCGCAAGAATATCCCGCTAATCTTCTCTTGTCATCAACAAACACATTAAAAGATGCGAATATGAATTCTATCTAAAAGAACAACCTAACATGTAAAAGCACTAACCAAGTTTAATTCCCTAGATGCATTAGGTTCTATGAAATCAGGCCAATCAAAGCAATCGAACGTGTAAAAGCACTAATCCGATTTAACAAAGGTTATGGTTCACATAAGATCATAAGAATATATCACTACAAACTATAATCTTATTTATGCTACTTGCAATCGAGAATTATCACTTTTGCGTATAATAACCCTAATCTAGCAATAAAGATGAAAGCAAACTCAATCGATTCGCGACTCGACTAAACAAGCATTCAAATCATGTAACAATATTAATAGTAAATCATAATCAATAATATGGAGACAAAACTAATTTATCATATTAAAACCCATATTTGGAAATCCAACTTATTCCATAACCAATAGAAAAATTAAGTACTCATATTCATGGAGTTCATAACAAAAAGGAAGAGAAAACCTATCATGTTTCTAAACCCTAGAAAACAAAGTAGTGGCCAAAAGATAAAAGATCCCAAGGAGATAAAAAAATCCCTCATAATAGAGTGGGAGACCCTTTTATATGCTTGCTTTATATTTCTCCTCTTCCAAAACTAGGTCACCACTTTCAGTATCCGGCTCCAGCCCATCTGCCAAAATCAGCCGCTCACACAGCCCATAAGTAAAGCCCAGCAGGTCCAAGTCCATCAAAGCAAGCTACTGGATCGACGAGTCAACCCGGCTAACTCGAAAACTGACCGAGTTCTGACCGATTCCTGGCTGTTTCGAGGCCATATTTCAGCCATCTTCTAGTCTTTCTCTGCACATTCCTAGCATACATTTATAGCATTCACTTCATTCATTCCACACATCCACTCAAGCCATAATGTCACTCTTGCAGAAGCATTATTCATTGCAACCATCTCAGGCCACTTCTGTTGTTCTGCACTGGCTTTCCTTCCCAGCTCCTCCATCCTTGAGCTAAACCTCATTTGTTGTCTGCAACATCATACAATCTCAAGCACAAAGCAAGCACCCATTGCAATCACACCTTCGCAGTACCAGCTCAACCCATCACCATTGCTTCTCCTCTTTTGTAATCACATGTCTCAACCTGCAGTGACACAATTTCTTAACTTGAGATTTAACATTAGTTCCTCCATTTCAAACTGTAACTGCGAACAACCACCAAATCCAACCTGCAATATCAAATTCACAACGGCAACAGCTGCAACACCTTCACACTACCTGCAACACAACTTGAACCGCAACTCAATCTCATACAGCTCCATATCCTGCAATTGCTCCTTGCACCAGTTACAAATCCAACACTAAGACCACTGCATAACCACCAATCTACAGCCTCAACTCCAGATGCTGCCAGAACCATCCAAGACTTCAAACCCATCATTAATCACCACCAGATTCTACCAAATTCAACCACTGAGACCACCACAGTTCAAGTCAACCCATATAATTTCCTTGAGTTTTGCACTGCAACACCAATCGCACCGCTTCTTTGTAACTCTCATTTGTTCAAATTTCCCGATTCAAACAAACCATCTACCCCGCACCACTTCAGTGTACGAGCATCCATTATGCACCAGAACCTTTGCCATTCAGTCCAGCTCAACTCTTAGCCTACACTGTCTTGTAGCAATCTCCAGAGCCATTACCACCTGCATCTGCATTTGTTCATTGCACTAACACCTGACATTTGAACCTATTTTCCTCCATTACTGGTTCTCACTACATCAAACTCCTACCCTGTAACCCCATGAAACTCAACAGCACTGACCTGAACTTCACCATTGAACATCATCAATACCAGACGCCAGGACATTATCCAGAACTGCAACTTTACCCATTCCTTTCATCGTCATTCAACCACAGTACCCCCATCAGCTCAAACTCCATCCAAGACAGTAACACCATCACCATTTTCACTAATGCCGTCACTGTAACATAACTAGCTGGTGCTCCTGCAATTCAGATCTTGTAACTCCACCTTCTCAGTCATGAACCATTACGAGTTCATCCCCTTCATTCGTCATCTGCAATTCCATCTCGTGCACTCGCCAATTTCACAAACTTAAGCTCCACCATTTCCTTCTCAACTACAATAGCTTCTCTTATTCCACATTAACTTCAATCGGTTCCCCAGTGTCACTAGTTCCATCTTGTTTATCTTGCAGCTGCGATTAACAACCACTGCAACAACACAAAACTGAGATATTCTCTATTTGAGTGTGCAAACTCAATTCCTTATGTAGCAACATCTCCACCAGAATCATCTAAAACTTTAGTTGCAAACCACATCAACTTCTTTATCTTCTCTGAACTTGAATGCCACCAGAACTGCAGTCTTCTTTAAACTCCAACTCTAGCTCACTTGCATACTGCAGTTCAGCTCAAAGCCTCAATATTGTGGCTTCTCCATTCTCATAGCCACCGTAATTTCCAGCATTTCAGCTCCACACAAACACAACACCAACAACAATCATCTTACTCTGGTTTCAATATCATCAACAGCAAACTAAAACCCAAATCTGAGATCAATCCATCTAGCACAACCACAATTCCCATGGGGGAAAACATCATCTCGTTTCCTTGCAATTTCATCACCACTTCCCATCTTCAATTGCAACAACAATTCCAGAGAAACCCTATCTTCAATCCTCTTTGATGCTTCAATCGACAGGAACAAAACCACAACCATCTCAAACTCATGGCTACAACAAAACTCCATCTTCTTTGTCTTCCAAAACAATTCAGCTCAAACCCAGTTGTATAATCGTATGAACTCCTAAAACCCCTCTTTAATCTTCACCATTTCTCAAGATTCGGTGACTGCAACTTTGTTTTTTCTTCCTGAATTCAACCTGAAACCCATTTTCTCAACAGCAAACCCTAGTTCTTCATCTGATCTGTTTAACCTCTCATCTTCGAATTCATCTTTAGCAACAGCTTCCTGTAAAAAATTCAAGTAAAACCCCTCTCAAATCCTTTCATTTCATGAATCCATCTCTCTGATTTTCCTTCTCAATTCGGACGATGAGTATAAATGATATCGGGGAAAGATGACTGAGAAACTGATTTCTCAGTCTTAGGGCTAGACTATATCTATGGGACAGATGGCACCTATCAACTTGATGAGGGTGGCCCTGAGTAAACCTGATCTGCTTTTAACAGTTCTTTTTGGACTTTTGGCTGGTTGTCCCTTATCTTTGGCTTGGCTCCCAGCATCACTTGCCTGCGAAATAATGATTCTGCTCTTTATGCTCAAAATGGATGCTTTCTCCTTCTTTTGCTCCAAATGACTCCATTGCACCTAATAAACTCAAAAATAAACATAAGATACATAATTCACCCGAAAATAGCGAAGAAAGCATAAATACTAGATATAAAATTAGGTGTTTTAGACACCTATCAAATTCCCCCACACTTAGACTTTGCTAGTCCTCGAGCAAATCAAACAAAACAATTCTAAAGGATACATACAACTCCGTGTCATCGAGGCTACGGTTACTCTTAGCATAAATAACAAGCCTTTGAACCCCTAGGTGTCCCTAGTGGACGAGTTATAGTCTCGTGAGGGTTTACTAGAGAAATACCCACAAAACCTATATTTCCAACTTACTAGTTCTCCGAAATGATAGCATCCAATGCGCTAAGAAGACATAGAAATTCTGCACACTCGTCATAAGAAGTTAGACACATAAATGAACACAATCTCATCCTCAAAAGTTGAGAGAGAAATAACCATCCCTTATCGAAAGAAATTCGGGTTCGGAGTGATCAAAAGTCTCGACTATGCCTCACAAGAAAGGGTTTTATGAAGTTGCTCTCAATAATAAATAACTTTTTTTTATGGGTCACACATGTGTCCAGGTAGGAATGAAGAGAGAATCCTGCGGCATGTTGAATAGTAGGAAGGCAAAACCCTCCGAATTGTTTTGAAAACCCACATCTTTTATCATTTTTGAAAACCCATTTTTCTGACGATCTCTAAGAAAGGAAATCAACCACTTAACGAAGGTGGGAATATGCTTCCTTACCTCGTTATCCGTTCGACGTGCAGCTATCACCACTCTCACAGCATCCATAGAAACGTCTTCGGTCTTCAATCAGTGTCTTCATCCTCGTCTTAAGTCTTCAACTGTTGATGATAACTCTTGAACTTCGTAGAATCTTGATAATGTAACTCTTTCCTCTAATTCCTTGTTGCTTGAAACTTCATTATAAATATTCCTTCTTTCCATTGGCTTTATTGAAAGAATACAAAACTAAACACGAACTATACAAACCCAAAATATAATTTATTTATTTTTTTTCTTTTTTTTTCTTTTTTTTTTCTTTTTTTCATGAGACAAGAAAAATAAAACAAATACAAAATGAAAACAAAACAAAACAATAAAACTAGTAATGAACCTAAAGAAATTTTCTCTTGTTTTTTTTTTTTTTTTAAATAATTTTTTTTTTTTTTAAAAAAGAGAAAATAAAATACAAATAAAATAAAATAAAATAAAAATTTAAGTACAAAGGCCATGGTGTAAGTACTTTACCGCTTGATTCTTCACAACTTGTATGTCTCGATATCATAAACTTCTCGAACTCTCATCTTGCTAATCGTCGTTCTTATACAATAGTCTTCAACTTATAAAAATTCTGCTCCTTATCTTGTTGCTTTACTTGAATCTGAAATCTGCCCATTTCTGTACCGTTGCTTGTAAACCTTGAACGTATTCAACTTCCTTCGAATTCGTGATGCTCCTCTTGTTGTTGATGATTGTGTTTCTATGGATCTGTTGGTGTAGAGAGAGATAAAGTGGATGGTGCTAACTGCGAACAAGATTACAAGTGGTATGTAAGTTAGCAATTCGATGTCACCATCATGATTGATAAAAATATCACTCAAGAAATCAAAATAGTGCTTCTATTGGTGGGAGGTTGGGCAGCTCACCATTCTGCCCGGAATTTACGTACGGTGACACACACTCTAAAAGCACATATTTAGACAGGTACAAAGAATTGAAGGTTGGTGCCTCACATTATGTAACATGGGTAGTCTCCACTATAGGGGACCACTACTCTAATACCAAATTCAGTCTGCACCTCATTTGCCACTGGCATGGTTAAATCCAACTTTAACTCTCATACAATTAAGAAACCCGATCACGTTCTCTGTCATCTCTAAGTTCAGTCACTCTTATGAGATTCTCGATGTAATCTTAGCGACATGTATACTATGTGACTCTAAACTAACTACAAGTTGGAGTTTTCTTATTCACTATTTACAACAACAAAAAAAAAGTTGAAAAATTTGAAAAATTTACAACGCAAATGCTTAACCACTCCCCCACACTTAAACTTTACATTGTCCTCAATGTAAATTGAATCGTCCAAAGAAAGTCAAGGTGGGAAATTTTATAACAATATGCGATAAGAAATCAGAAAAAATAAATACAAGACAAGAAAAAGATAAAAACAAGACAAGAAATACTCATCGTATGGGTTGCCTCCCATGCAAACGCTTGGTTTAAAGTTGTCAGCCCCGACTTGCAAGATAGATTCCCCATACACCAATAACCTGAAAAGTTGGGGATCCTTCCATAGAACCTGTTTTGCAAACACTAGATTCACACAAATATTAGTAATATAAAACAGAAATGAAGCTATTAACCGATAAAAGAATATAGAAGTCATGGACTACCACAGTTTCTTGTTTCAAAACCTGCATAGTATGAGAATCAAGTATCTCCAATGGAGGATATCGAGAAACAAAGTCATTCAACAATATTCTCGAAGCACATACATTCAAACCAATAAGAGGTAAATGAGAAGAAACAATAGGCAACGGGTTAGACAAACCTTGCACAATCTCTTGTATTACGGAATCCTCTTCATCCTTGAAAAACTCAAGTGAATTATTCACCTCTTGTATATCATGGTCCTCTATCAAACATTGCAACCATTCTTCGTCTGTTTCTGCCTTAACCAAAGTCTCGACATTAATATCATCATTACTATCATTTGCAAGTTCAATTGGGTCTTCCATAATATTGGTCATATTGGTCACATTCTCAACATACTCCTCTTCATTAGACTCAAAGCTTGTTGCAAAAAACTTTTGTAACACATTAGTTTCATCATACTCATGTACCTTTTGAATAGGTATTTGATCATTATAAAGATCAAGAGTTGAGTCAACTACGCTAATGTCATCAAATATTTCCAATGGTTGGTCCTTTTTAACACAATCATCTTCGTCTTCATTTTCAGACTCACCATAATAAGAATCGTCGTCGGTTTCCCAACCCTTATCACGACGTCGTTTAAGTTCCATATGAATGGTCCTACTAATTTCATCGACAAGCTCTTCCGAGGCTCCATCATCTTCCAACTTGTATAATTTCTGAGCAAGTTTCTTGACGTTCACACGCTTACCACCGCTGGCTACAATAGGTTCTCTTTCCCATGACTCTTCCCTTTGAATGGGTGAATGATCATAACTACGATCTGGAGTCGGGTAAGAAGAAATGTTCCAAAAATTGGTTTGTGCGACGTTCTCTCTATCACGGTCAAGTTGGTCTAGCCTTTGTTGCATGTCTTGTAATCCATTCAAAATCTGCATACAACTCGAATAAAGCCAATTAGAAGTAGAATTATCCCACCTAGGTGCTTGACTTACATACCCACTACAAGGTTGTTGTTGGTATGTATGAAAATCACCATAAGGTTCTCTAGAATATGCATCATAGCCAATAAATTGGTTTTGATTGTATCCCATAGATGGTGGGTAATTGTCATAGTGTTGAGGTTGTTGAAAACCGTATCCATCAAGCCAATATGCTCCGTCCATAGTAAGTACCTGAAACAAGAGTTCTCAAAACTATGTCAAAACCAGAAAATAAAACAAAAACAAAAAAAAACAAAAAAATAAGAAACCAAAAACAAGTGACAACCGCTGCCTCCCCGGCAGCGGCGCCAAAATTTGGTCGGTTGTCAGCCGACACAAAAATAATTTACACTTTCTTACTACTCAAAATATAAATATAGCAAGGGCAAGAAAGGATCGTTCCCACAGAGAGGACTTAGGTTGTCAAATTGTTTCGGTTTCCTATAAATAACACCGGGGGGTTTTCTGATTTTTATATACTAAAATAAAATAAAAGCAAATAATAAAATAAACACGCAAATTAAGGATGAGAAAGTATTGGTCATGGATTTCGTCTTCAATCACAAACATGTTTTCTACACAATAATTAGAATTGATATTTTAATCTCAACTTTTATCAAAGGCCCTAGAATACCTTGATCGCAAGAATATCCCGCTAATCTTCTCTTGTCATCAACAAACACATTAAAAGATGCGAATATGAATTCTATCTAAAAGAACAACCTAACGTGTAAAAGCATTAATAAAGTTTAATTCCCTAGATGCATTAGGTTCTATGAAATCAGGCCAATCAAAGCAATCGAACGTGTAAAAGCACTAATCCGATTTAACAAAGGTTATGGTTCACATAAGATCATAATAATATATCACTACAAACTATAATCTTATTTATGCTACTTGCAATCAGGAATTATCACTTTTGCGTATAATAACCCTAATCTAGCAATAAAGATGAAAGCAAACTCAATCGATTCGCGACTCGACTAAACAAGCATTCAAATCATGTAACAATATTAATAGTAAATCATAATCGATAATATGGAGACAAAACTAATTTATCATATTAAAACCCATATTTGGAAATCCAACTTATTCCATAACCAATAGAAAAATTAAGTACTCATATTCATGGAGTTCATAACAAGAAGGAAGAGAAAACCTATCATGTTTCTAAACCCTAGAAAACAAAGTAGTGGCCAAAAGATAAAAGATCCCAAGGAGATAAAAAATCCCTCATAATAGAGTGGGAGACCCTTTTATATGCTTGCTTTATATTTCTCCTCTTCCAAAACTAGGTCACCACTTTCGAAAGATCCCGCTCGGACCATCTGCCAAAATCAGCCGCTCACACAGCCCATAAGTAAAGCCCAGCAGGTCCAAGTCCATCAGAGCAAGCTACAGGATCGGCGAGTCAACTCGGCTAACTCGGAAACTGGTCGAGTTCTGACCGATTCCTGGTTGTTTCCAAGCCATATTTCAGCCATCTTCTATCCTTTCTCTGCACATTCCTAGCATACATCTATAGCATTCACTTCATTTATTCCACACATCCACTCAAGCCATAATGTCACTCTTGCAGCAGCATTATTCATTGCAACCATCTCAGGCCACTTCTGTTGTTCTGCACTGGCTTTCCTTCCCAGCTCCTCCATCCTTGAGTTAAACCTCATTTGTTGTCTGCAACAGCACACAATCTCAAGCACAAAGCAAGCACCCATTGCAATCACACCTTCGCAGTACCAGCTCAACCCATCACCATTGCTTCTCCTCTTTTGTAATCACCTGGCTCAACCTGCAGTGACACCATCTCTTAACTTGAGATTCAACATTAGTTCCTCCATTTCAAACTGTAACTGCGAACAACCACCATCTCCAACCTGCAATATCAAATTCACAACGGCAACAGCTGCAACACCTTCACACTACCTGCAACACAACTTGAACCGCAGCTCAATCTCATACAACTCCATATCCTGCAATTGCTCCTTGCACCAGTTACAACTCCAACACTAAGACCACTGCATAACCACCAATCTACAGCCTCAACTCCAAATGCTGCCAGAACCATCCAAGACTTCAAACCCATCATTAATCACCACCAGATTCTACCAAATTCAACCACTGAGACCACCACAGTTCAAGTCAGTTAAAACCCATATAATTTCCTTGAGTTTGCACTGCAACACCAACAGCACCGTTCTTTGTAACTCTCTCGTTGTTCACCGCAATTCAAACAAACCATCTACTCCCGCACCACTCACCACAGACGAGCATCCATTCTCGTACTTAAATTCCACGAAACCTTTGCCATTCAGTCCAGCTCAACTCCTAGCCTACACTGTCTTGTAGCAATCTCCAGAGCCATTACCACATGCATCTGCATTTGTTCATTGCACTAACACCTGACATTTGAACCTATTTTCCTCCATTACTGGTTCTCACTGCATCAAACTCGTACCCTGTAACCCCATGAAACTCAACAGCACTGACCTGAACTTCACCATTGAACATCATCAATACCAGACGCCAGGACATTATCCAGAACTGCAACTTTACCCATTCCTTTCATCGTCATTCAACCACAGTACCCCCATCAGCTCAAACTCCATCCAAGACAGTAACACCATCACCATTTTCACTCATGCCGTCACTGTAACATAACTAGCTGGTGCTCCTGCAATTCAGACCTTGTAACTCCACTTTCTCAGTCATGAACCATTACGAGTTCATCCCCTTCATTCGTCATCTGCAATTCCATCTCAGGCACTCGCCAATTTCACAGCTTAAGCTCCACCATTTCCTTCTCAACTGCAATAGCTTCTCTTATTCCACATTAACTTCAATCGCTTCCCAAGTGTCACTAGTTCCATCTTGTTTATCTTGCAGCTACGATTAACAACCACTGTAACAACACAAAACTGAGATATTCTCTAATTGAGTGTGCAAACTAAATTCCTTCTGTAGCAACATCTCCACCAGAATCATCTAAAACTGTAGCTTCAAACCACATCAACTTCTTTATCTTCTCTCGAACTTGAATGCCACCGTAATCTGCAGTCTTCTTTAAACTCCAACTCTAGCTCACTTGCACACTGCAGTTCAGCTCAAAGCCTCAATATTGTGGCTTCTCCATTCTCATAGCCACCGTAATTTCCAGCATTTCAGATCCACACCAACACATCACCAACAACAATCAGCTTACTCTGGTTTCAATATCATCAACAAAGAAACTAAAACCCAAATCGAGATCAATCCATCTAGCACAACCACAATTCCCATGGGGGAAAATATCATCTCGTTTCCTTGCAATTTCATCACCACTTCCCTGAACTTCTTCCCATCTTCAATTGCAGCAACAATTCCAGAGAAACCCTATCTTCAATCCTCTTTGATGCTTCAATCGACAGGAACAAAACCACAACCATCTCAAACTCATGGCTACAACAAAACTCCATCTTCTTTGTCTGCCAAAACAATTCAGCTCAAACCCAGTTTTAGAATCGTATGAACTTCTAAAACCCCTCTTTAATCTTCACCATTTCTCAAGATTCGGTGACTGCAACTTTGTTTCTTCTTCCTGAATTCAACCTGAAACCCATTTTCTCAACAGCAAACCCTAGTTCTTCATCTGATCTGTTTAACCTCTCATCTTCGAATTCATCTTTAGCAACAGCTTCCTGTAAAAAATTCAAGTAAAACCCCTCTCAAATCCTTTCATTTCATGAATCCATCTCTCTGATTTTCCTTCTCAATTCGGACAGCAGTAGCATAAATGATATCGGGGAAAGATGACTGAGAAACTGATTTCTCAGTCTTAGGGCTAGACTATATCCATGGGACAGATGTCACCTATCAACTTGATGAGGGTGGCCCTGAGTAAAACTGGTCTGCTTTTAACAGTTCTTTTTGGACTTTTGGCTGGTTGTCCCTTATCTTTGGCTTGGCTCCCAAGATCACTTGCCTCATGAAATAATGATTCTCGCTCTTTATGCTCAAAATGGATGCTTTCTCCTTCTTTTGCTCTAGATGACTCCATTGCACCTAATAAACTCAAAAATAACATAAGATACATAATTCACCCGAAAATAGCGAAGAAAGCATAAATACTAGATATAAAATTAGGTGTTTTAGACACCTATCAGTTACCCTAACTATTTTCAAGTAAATATCTTGTTGTCGTATTGTTTCAACCTCGTCCATAAACAGTCACACAAGGTATAAGACTTAAGTTGTATTATCTCGACTCTGTCCATAGACGATCACTTAAGAAACTGGACTTATAGATTGAAATTTAAAAGATCGTGGGATGTTTGGATACCCTCGTCTTTTCATTATTAATTTCATCAGCAAAACCACACATAGGACAAATAGAGCCAAAAACCACAATAAATTTTACTATAGGTTTTCAGTGGTTAAATAAACATTTCCAAAGGAATAGTTTAATATGCCAGAATATGACCTATTGTGTTTGTTGGATTTTTGAAGCATTACATTACACCTACACAAAAAAAAGATTAAAAAAACAAGCCTCTTAGACCTGCAACAATAATTTTTTATTTTTTTTTCAGAAATAAAATAAAAATTTCCAAAGGAATAGTTCAATATGCCAGAATATGACCTATTGTGTTTGTTGGATTTTTGAAGCATTACATAACACCTGCAAAAAAAAGATTAAAAAAAAAGCCTCTTAGACTGATTTAGTAAAAAAATAACCAGAAGTACCCAGAAGCCTTCTAATATTATCTACACCTAAGTTTGGTATCCCGATACTACAGTGTCTTAATACGAAAAATGATGGATGCACCGAAAATGTAACCGAGCTGGACACCGTGTGAGAGGGAGGGTTGGCCCACTCTTGCCCTACTCCCTATCCCAATGTTGAGAGTCACAGCAGGATCGTCCCGTCCCCTCTCGGTACCCAACTCGGTGCCGTTGTTCGGTGGTCTAGCAACATACATCTTAATAAATCCTAAATGGCATATATTTTTAAGATATTGGCCCAGTAAGAGATGCTCTCGGTATAAGGTGGGTCTACTACCTTCACATTTCTTTTCGGGAACATTATCTAAATACCCATACTATGAGGTCCTTGTAAAAATACCCTTGTGAACTTTACAAATACCCCTAAGCCTAATATATTACTAAAATACCCTCTTTTATATAGTGAATATACAAAACCACCACCACCACTATTCAAAAAAATAAAAAAATAAAAAATATCTCTAATGCCCACACCACTGTCCACCGCCAACCACCACCACTGTCCACCGCCTCCCACCACCACCGACGACCACCACCACCACCAAACCACCACCACCGACGACCACCACCACCGACCACCACCACCGCCGACCACCACCACCAACCACCACCGCCGCCAACCACCACCGCCGCCGCCAACCTCCACCGCCGCTAACGAACACCACCACTGTCCACTACCACCGCGCCGCCAACAACCGACACCCACCGACGCCGCCAACCATCACCGCCGTCAACCACCATCGCCGCCGCCAACCACCACCACCATGTGGAGTCAACTTGCTGAAGTTGTGTCCATATCAGAGGCAACTAGCTCAAGTTGTCTTCAAAAGTAAAGGCAACTAGCACAAAGTTATCTTCAAAAGTGAAAGCAACTAGCCCAAGTTGTCTCCACATATGGAGGCAACTAGCCCAAGTTGTCTCCAGATATGGAGGCAACTAGCACAAGTTGTCTCCAAAAAAATAAAAATTATACACAAATAAGTGAACCTAGTGTGAGTCGAACACACATCCTATGACATATAGTCAGTTGTGCTACCATTGCACCACAGGTTCGCCACACCATCAGTGCTCAACCAACAATTCAAACGACCACCAGACAAACACCATATCCTTCATCTCTGCTACTGCAAACTCTACCTGCAACAACTTCATGACCACAACCGTCTATGCACACTTGCAACATGAGTCAATAGCTGCAGTCACTTCCATGCCCCTACTCAAACACCATCAGCAACACACAAGCAGTAACAACTTCTTGTTCTGATTTCACTGCATGGATACATATTGAGTTCATGCTCAACTTCCTAAGCATTCATATATCCTCTTGACTTTAAAGCATGAGCATCAACAGCACAACCATCATCATCAAATCAACACAACCATGTGTTACCATTGCACCACAAATTCGTCACAAGTACTCTAAGATAATTTCAGATGAATGAATGGACCCAAAAACATAACCAAGTTGCCTCCGAAATGGAATCAACTATCTCAAGTTGCCTTCAATATGGAATTAATCAACTAGTCCAAGTTGCCTCCAAAAGTGAAAGCAACTTTCTCAAGTTGTCTCCCAAAAAAGGAAGCAACTAGCTCAGTTTGTCTCCAATAGTGGAAGCAACTTGGTCAAGTTGTTCTAAGGTAAACTTCTTTTACCTGGTTTTCATCCACATTTATCTAACATATTTTGAAAGAAGATGCAAGGAAAGTACTCTACAACAAAGTTAAATCACACCCATAGCAGCAGAATAATCCCTCCACTTTACTGCAAAGTTAAAAACACAAAGATGTAAGCATAATGATTTTAAGTTCAAGCAGAAAAGGCAATCAAAGACATGTGTACAATAAAATATAAGAAAATGAATATAAAAAGGTATCAGGAGTTCAAGACTAAACCATTTGAAATAGGAAAACATACTTTTCACAACAGGGTACACACAAAGACAGATTAACACTACGAAGCCTAATGAATACCATAACCCATTCAATAACGTGAACATGTAACATATCAGTACACGCATTAAATCTCATATATGATAGTAAAAAATGTACCTAATCCACTGCCATTGAGGAAGTTGAATGCATGACCATGGAACGAGTAAGTTGAATTATTAAATCTCTGCCTGCTTCAAACTCAGCAAGATCAAGACCCATTTCCTGCCATTCTAACATCCACACAAGCCGAGACCAACATGGATTCAAGCCTGCATTGCAGTGTCATTGCATCCATCCCTTTTAAGCTTCATAGAACCAACTTTTACACACAACCATTCTAACCACCACCACTGCATCTCGTAGACCTTCTCATTCTCATCTCAGCTGGCCATCTGTAACATCATCACTGTCTCAACCAAACCAAAGTTTCCACCCAACAACCATTTAGTTCACTAAACCATCCCAATAGCACATGCAATTCACCACTTAACTTCACTAACATTGCACTTGCAACAGCAGTCAAATCATCACTTCCTTGTTTTAGCCAACAAAAGACTAGTACATTCCCTGTTTTAGTTCAACTGCATCTCAGGCCAATACTTAGTATCATCACAAAATTCATTCCCTAACTGCAATCATACACAGCAGCAACAGCTCCACCAAACCCTCATCAACCAATTTCTTGTCGCATCCATCACCTTTCAATTCTCGAGAACAGCTGTTGAATCTGACACTCAGATCCCTAATCAAACCCTTGATTTATTCTTCAATAAACTCCATCGGCTCTGATTCAATCCTTTCTTCTCTCGTGATTTCTAATTCCCATCATGACCCTAATTTCACCATTATCTTTCCACCACAGAAATCTCGTTCACTAAATTCATCTTGTAATTCTCAAGTCTTCATCAACTTCTTTCAATCTCAGTACCCAAATGTTCTTACTGCTCCAGCAACACAAAACCAAATTCCACCAACAACATTCGGAAATTGAAACATCCTAACGAACCCTAAATTCTTTGATTAAATTTTTTCAAATTTTTTTTTTGTATTGTCGAACTCAGATTAATAAGAATCATCTTCAAATCGAGTAGTTGTTAAGCTTCAATAAATTAAAATTTTGAGTATTTAGTTCGAAATTACCAGAAAATGAAACCTAAATTCAGATCTCTCGATCTCCTGAAACTAAATCTGATATTGAAAATCAGTGACAAACCGAGAAAAAGAAGAGATGATGTTGATGTTGATATTGAACTCTTGATGACGATTATCAAACCTGGTTTTTGAATCTGAAGGTTGGTGCTGGTTACGGCGGCGGGGAAAAGATGTTGAATATGGTGGTGGTGATGGGTGAAAGCGGAGGAGAGAAAAGTAGATCGAGAGAAATTTCTACTGATTGTGGTGGTGGTGATGGGTGAAAGCGGAGGAGAGTTGGGTGTGGTGCTATATGTGGTGGTTTATGTAGTGACAGAGCTGATAATGGCAGCGATGAAGATGGCGGTGGCGGAGACGAAGATGGTGCTGGTGGTGAAACGATGAAGATGTGTCGGTTAGTTCAATTGATTCTTCTCTGAGTGAGAAATAAAGAGAAGCCTGAATATAAGATATAAAAGTTAAAAACGGGATTATGAGAATTATTTTGTTGAACATAATTTCAGTTTTGCCATTAGGGGTATTTGTAAAGACTCATAAGGGTACTTGTGCAGGATCCATGGATAGTAGGGGCATAAATAACATTCCCACTTTCTTTTTCTAATATTAAGATTAGCCGTAAAGAATGGTGGAGAGGATTACATGGAATGCTTGATTAATTAAGAGGTGTGGGGTTCCATAATTTAAAGCAATTTTTTGCTTAAATGAAACTTAATAAACCATTATCAACCATTGAGCTTAGTGCTAATATTCTGCTCTGCCCGTGATCACCACTACATAAACTATAGGCTAATGCTTTACTAACTGAATCAGTATGAAAATTTAGTACATTAACAATTGTGCACAAAAGGGTGCATGAAAGTGCCTAATTTGTTTAGTCATCTCGCATCAAAAAAAAAGGACTGGTCGCTAGCTAGTTTATAAAGCATAGAACCCAATTTAATAAAAGAAAAAATAGTTTTTGAGCTTATAAGCAAAATAAGAGATGTTTTATTTTTTCTGTCAGAGATTTTGAATCATGGACATATACATATGTCCATCGTAAAGCTAATAATAGTGCCGACTCTTTAGCAAAATATGCAAGAATACCGCTTAATAAAGCAGATTGGTATGTAAACTGGCCTGCCTGGATTGATGAATTAATCCAAGGTGACCAAAACATTTCCTTATAATTTCAATGAAATTCAAATTTTCTACTAGATGACCGCTGCCACGGTGGGAAGGCCGACCGAAGAAAAAAGGAAACACTCCTACAATTGGACTGTAAAAGAAAATTTATGGCTAAAGCGAAAATATCATTTTTCTTGAAACGGAAAGTGTACATCGTTTTATTAGTTGCAAAAGAAAATTAGTTGATGCATAAAACCAAAATATGGTTACATAAAGTATTATGTATCCTTTTGTGGTAGTTTGCACAATGGATCTCCATTTTATTTTCAAAATTGTGCCTAAAATGATAAATATTTTTCCAAATTTTTCGTAAAAACTCTAAATTTAATATTTTTGTTTATACTCATTGCGTAGATTTTTTTAAAACCTTTCCAACGAGATAAAATTTATTAAATTCCAAGGCACGGATTTTTAGATATGTTATATTAAAGTTTGGTTGTCAATTATACCCCTAAAGAAATAGGATACATAAGGAATTATAATAAAATTTGGCTCTTATATCTAGTTGCCATTCTTTTTTGGTTTATTTACGAAAATGTCTAATATCTTACTACCCTTCCTCTTTGGTTTATTTACGAAAATGTCTAATACCTTAGTGCCCTTCCTCTTGAGTTTATTTACGAAAATATCTAAATGAAAAAAAGAAGATTTTGATTTAGAGGGGCAAAGGTCGTCCTTTTATCGTTGAACCAAATCCAATCTTTTGTGTCTAATTGGAAAAAAATGTCACGCTTCACATTGACACAAAGTCACCATATATAAAGTCCTTCCTCGCTTCGTTTGGTCGGCCTAATTAAAAAAAAAAGCTTATAAGCAAAAAAAAAAAGAAAGAAAAGAAAATGAAGAACCGAAATCTTTCAACAAGAATCTCTCTTTAATCGGGTTAAGTTTTCAAAAGTGTAGATAATAGATTGTGATATAAACTCTTTCAGTTTACAGCCTTATAGGGGCGACTGGCAAGTGGGCGATCAAATCAGCAATTTTAGCGTCTTAGAGTTGGACTAGTTATATTTATAGAATGTCGTGTTTCCTTTGGTTTCATGGATTGAGGTACTGCATGACTTAGAGCATCCACAGTCATCGACCAAAACTAAAAATTTGGTCGAAAACAGAGACACTATCGAGTGGAGTATCGAGTAAATCCTAGACTAAAACTATAAACCAAACCAAATTTGGTCTTTGGTTTAGTTATAGTCTGGCGTAATCTGTGTCTCGCTTTGATTGGGGCGTAGCTGTAAGTTGCGTTTGTTGATGAGACGTAAATTTAGACTCCGCCCGATTGAAACGCAACTTTAGACTCCGCTCGGTGGGACGTAATTAACATTTGCGCCTGATACCAAGCGGCACCATAATATTGCGCCTCATTCAAGCGTAGTCACAAGTTACGTCCGACCGGGCGTGATTTTAAAGTCCGCCCAACATCAGGCGCAATCACAAGTGCCGCCTGTTGAATGATGGACGCAATTATAAGTTACGCCTGTTGAATGCATCGGCGCAATTATAAGTTACGCTTGTTGAATCATGGGGCGCATTTATAAGTTGCGCTTGTTGAATCATGGGGCGCATTTATAAGTACCGCCTGTTACTACATGGGGCGCAATTTATATCTACGCCCCATCCTTCACCGTTTTTCAAATATTTTCAAATTTTAACCACCATTTTCATCCCCATTATAAAAGTCTGGAACTTCCCCGTGAACACCGCCTATCTTCAACCACCATCTAACAGCAGCCATTTTCCAAAAACATCTCTAAAAACAACTCAAACACAAGCCAAACTCTTCTTTGATTTGAGCTTGATTTCATTAATCCATTCCATCACCAACAATGGAGGAACCATCGAGAATCATCATCGGAAAACTATGCGTTAAAAAAGTATATCACGCAAGAAACATACAGACGGCGCAGTGTTGCCATTAAAGCAATCGGCAAAAACAAGATCATCAAGGGCGGGTTGATGACAAATATCAAGAGGGAAATCTCGATTATGAGGCAACTGCATCATCCGTATATCGTCAAATTATTCGAAGTGTTGGCGACAAAATCAAAGATATATTTCGTCATGGAGTTTGTGAAAGGTGGTGAGCTTATTTCCTTGCTCTCTAAGAGCGCGAAAATGTATGCCGACCAAAGTGCGGTTGACAAAGTCGGGAAAATATTGCCGGTGCGGCTCAAGCAACGAAAGACTACGTAGTCGGTGCGGCCAAATAGGAAAAGGAAGAGACCCCGGATTCCTTGAATCAGCTAAGAACACAGCTAACACAGTGGGGGACATGTTGCCACTGACTCAAGCAACGAAAGACTATGTAGTCGGTGCGACCGCCGGAAAAGGAAGAGACCCCCGGGATTCCTCCAACAGTAAACAAAATAGGGTCCTATTAATTAACAGTCAACACGCCTTAAAACAAGTTTAATTAGATAAGTGTGTATTGCATTCTTGTTGAATGATTTTGAGTTGTTGAGAATGGTGTATAACTTTACATGGTGTAAATATTTTGCAGACTGGAACGGCGGTGGTGAACACGGCACAAGGTGCAGTGGAGGCTGTGAAGAACACAATAGGAATGAATGGTGAAAAGAAATGAAGATGTAATTGTATTGATTTTGCTAATTTTCATTTTTATGATGTTGTAGTGAATGATTCTTCAAGCATAATGGAAAATGTTTGATTCATAATATCAGTTACTCTTGTCACTTCAGAAATTACCATTGTTCATTACCTCAGCAACAAACTGTTTCATAGTCTGGTATAATCGAAATTCTGACCGGAAAACTGAAAAAAAAAAAAACATATAAAAAGAGAAACAAACTACTGAAGAAATGTAGATTTAGCGAAATGTAGTTTGTGAAAGGTGGTGAGCTTTTCGCCAAGGTGGCGAAATGTAGATTTAGCGAAGATTTGAGTCGACGGTATTTCCAGCAGTTGATATCAGCTGTTGGTTATTGTCATTCTCATGGTGTTTTCCATAAGTTGATATCAGCGGATTCAACAAGTTGCGCCCCATCAGGCGTTACACAAGTTGCGCCCCATCAGGCGGTACCATAAGTTGCGCCCCATCAGGCGCAGTCCCAAGTTACGCCCCATCAGGCGTAGTTTCAATTTGCGCCCCATTCAAAGCGTAGTTTCAATTTGCGTCCCATCAAAGCGTAGTTCGGGATTACGTTCCACACCAAACGCAAATTTAAACACCGCCAACATCAAAGCGCAACTTAAAGTTGCGTCCAACCCAAACGCACTTAATGACTACGCCCCATATCGATTTAACCCTTCTAACTCCGCTCGACCAAATTTACTCCTCGTAACGTAGTGTCTCACCACGGACTAAAACCATATCTTTAACTTTTTTTTGGTTTTTAGTCGATAGTTTTACTCGTCCCACTGCAGTTGCTCTTAGCCACTAAGGTGACTTATGCCTACTTGCAAAAGAAACAAGATGGCATCATCAATTACAAAGTCACTAACGTACTTTAACTGTTGTGGATCATGTGATGACATAAATTACTATATCGGGGCATACATCATGAATTATGAGATAAAACGGAAGGGTACTGTGGGAAATTCAGTTTAAGTATTATCCGTCTGTGGTGGATTATCGGCACAATCTGTTGAGCATAGATTGGTTTGCTCTGATGTACAAACAAAAATCGACCAATCAATCACAATTTTGTAAGGGTCCAAGAGCATAGCTCAGGGTATCCCATCAACTCCAGTAAGGAGGAAGTCAGTGGTTCAATCCCCACCGTCGTATTAGTTCTATAGTGGGTTGAGCGGTGTTGGGTCTGGCAGTGGGGTCAGTTCAACTGGCTGGGGTTGGTAGGGGCCTAGGTCCGGCTTTCGCGTATAAAAAAAAAAAATCACAATTTTGTAAAGTGACACCTCCACATCATTGTGAGCTAGCCCTTTACTAAATCCACGTCAACCTTTTTCTAGTAATGAAGATATGCTGTTCTTTCATAGTATGGAAGTTATACTGGCGTAAGACACCAGTACCGCCTAAGAAAAATTGGTTTTCACTGGTAAATTTCTCAACAAATTTTCAATCGGCCAGGGCATCATAACAGTGCTAGGCGAGTCTAAGTGTGCACTTGATATATTAATCTCCACCACTGATTTAGTTTGAAAGCTAATGACTAATGAGGGTCAAAATTCTAATATGAATGATAACATGACCATGCGTGAACAAATAAACCAATCAAACTAACATGTTAATATACATTTTTATTTCTTTGGAAGAACATGTACAAATATGGACATTAGGCTACGCCCAAACCGTGCCACGACAGATTCGGTAACGATTACCCGGTGACGGCATGAGTAGTCAGCATCCACTCTACAAGGCATGAAACAATAGACGCCGCCATGTTATGGACTTTTTGGACTTCGTAGGTGATTGTTATTTGTATTTTGAAGCAACAAGGTAGGTGATTATGTTGGTCCCGCAGTATTAAGGTTCAATATATATCTCCACGTCAGATCAACGTGGAAATACGTAAATGCCAGGTCAGATCCAGGTTAGCTCCAGACAATTGCCTCGTCAAACCCGCGTCCCTAGTTGAAAACTCAACCACGTGCTAACCCCAGTTCACGGATCTTGAGAGATATTTTTGTGTGTGGATTTTCTAAAATATTCAAAAGGTACATCAAGACGCTACATCAGTAAAACAAAAATCTACACCGCCATCTGAAATACAAATTCCGGTAAAGCCACTTTTAAACTGGATGATTACCAGAACAGTCTCTGATCTTGCTGAACCACCCATGTTAGTGGTGGGGCCAGAAAACAATGGTCCAATAATAATGGAAGTCAGTATTAAGTTATTAACCGTCAATCGCATGCCACGCCATATCAGCCGTATAGTAACGAATCAACATTCCCGCCTTATTTTATTACGGGGTACTCTCCTGGTTTAAATGACAAAATACCCATAATGCCCTTGATGACCACTTTTCTGCTGCTATAAAAGACCATCTCAGATTGCTACAAATTTCTGCATTCATATGGTTCATTACCATTAACATTTTGTTGGACTTTTAATTTTCTGGGTGTTCCCAATTTTTTTTTTAAGTTTTTCAGTTTTTGTTCCAGTAACCTCATTTTTTTGGGTTTCATTTTTAAGTTTGCAAGATGACTGTTGGAGCTGGAATTTCAGTTTCTGATAAGAAATTGGTTGTATTGGGGAATTCTATACTTACTGACGTTCATGGCAATATTGACATAACTCCGGCCAGTGGAGATGATTTAATGAATGGTGCTTTTATTGGAGTAACCACTGATCAACGCGGGTCTCGCCGTGTTTTCCCCGTCGGGAAGTTAGAGTAAGACAACAATCTTTTATTTTGCACTGTTTAAAGCTTGAGTAGGGGAACCAATTTGGTTTCATTTGATTTATTGAGTTCTTCGTGTGCAATTTTACAGGGGATTGCGATTTATGTGCTCATTTCGGTTTAAGTTATGGTGGATGACACAAAGGATGGGTTCTTCGGGAAAAGAAATTCCCTTTGAAACTCAGTTTTTAATTGTGGAAGGACACGGTGGGTCTCATTTCGATGATTCTGATGAAAAAACGGCAGTTTATACTGTCTTCTTACCTATTCTTGAAGGAGCCTTTAGAGCTGTTCTTCAAGGGAACGCAGATAATGAGCTGGAGATCTGCTTGGAAAGCGGTAATGCAATATATCAACTGTTTGATCTTTTGCTTTTCCCATAATTGAGTTTTTTTGTTTTTACATTTTTTTTGATATAGAAGACATGTTGTTCATTTTGCAGGAGATCCTTCCGTTGAAAGATTTGAAGGGAGCCATTTGGTGTATGTAGCTGCTGGATCAGACCCTTTTGATGTCATTACAAATGCCGTAAAGTAAGAAATCTTTATCTACTCAAATGTGACTAAATTCTCATTACCCTCTTGTTTCCTAGCAACACACTGAAACTTTTGTTAGAGAGGGTCATTGAGCTCAATTGATAAACATAAACCATACTGATTTTTTCTGCTTCAATATTATCAGGGCAGTTGAGAGGCACTTGCAGACGTTTTCACACCGTGAGAAGAAAAAGGTAATATTCTTCCTTGGCTTAATAGTCTAGGAATGCCACTGCCCAGCGGGGTGATACAAACGCTTAACGTTTAGTAGCCTCACTAATGCTTCTTGCTGGAACCAATTTGAAGATTGTACTCTAATTCTACCTAGGCGAAAGTCTGTGATGATAAATGTTCTGGTGACACCATTGATTATTACATGATTGTTCACTTACTTATGATTTTATTTTTAATTGGTGTAGATGCCGGACATGCTTAATTGGTTTGGTTGGTGTACGTGGGATGCCTTCTATACAGATGTGACATCAGAAGGTGTAAAGCAAGGGCTAGAAAGGTTGGACTTGGTTCATCTTGAGTGCAATTCTGAATACTTCCTATGTGGTGGACTAACAAATAAATTTGATTGTTGATATTTGCAGTTTAGAGAAAGGTGGAGTTTCCCCAAAGTTTGTTATAATTGACGATGGATGGCAATCAGTTGCGATGGATACTACTGGAATTGCATCCAAAGCCGAAGATGCAGCCAAGTGAGTACTCAACGCAGTAAAGAGATGGCATTTGTCTCTCTTTTTCTTTCCTTTTCTTTTCTTTTACTTCTGATTTATTTTTTGATTTTATTGGCTTACTAAATTCCTGTTCTTGATTTCAGCTTTGCAAACAGGTTAACAGACATAAAAGAAAACCATAAATTTCAGAAAAACGGTAAAGAGGGACAGAGAACAGTGGATCCAGCTATGGGACTTTCCCACATTATAGCTGACATCAAAACTAAGCATGCACTAAAGTAAGAGAACTTAGAATCTTAATCTTTGTTGGTTCTGTTCCATTTTCATATTCATCACCCAGTTAAATTCTTTCTTTGAGTTTCTTGGACTTAGTTACTGATTCAAATCTGATTGGTTGTAAATTTACAGATATGTTTACGTCTGGCATGCGATTACTGGGTACTGGGGTGGTGTTAGACCTGGTGCCACTGGAATGGAACACTACGAATCTAAGATGACGTACCCAATTTCATCCCCTGGAGTTCAGTCCAATGAACCTTGTGATGCTTTTAACAGCATTGCAAAAAATGGTCTTGGTCTTGTGAATCCCGAGAAAATTTTGAACTTCTACAATGAACTCCATTCGTATCTTGCATCTGCTGGTATCGATGGAGTTAAAGTAGATGTTCAGAATATACTTGAGACACTAGGAGCAGGACATGGTGGAAGAGTTAAACTATCCAGGAGGTACCATCAGGCATTAGAGGCTTCAATCTCTAGAAACTTCCGTGACAATGGTATCATAGCTTGTATGAGTCACAACACTGATGGTTTGTACAGGTATTGTTTGTTCTTTGGTTTTGCCTGTATAACCATGATATAATATTGTGTTATTCCCAAGAGTTCCAATTTGTTCATGTTTAAAATGTTCTTGTAGTGCCAAGAGGACAGCTGTGATAAGAGCATCAGATGATTTTTGGCCAAGAGATCCAGCATCACACACAATTCATATTGCATCTGTTGCCTACAATACAATTTTTCTTGGGGAATTTATGCAGCCAGATTGGGATATGTTCCACGTAAGCTGCCACACTTTTGTTCTTTTTTAACTTTAAAAGTTCTGAATTACTTCTTGTTGTTTTATTTTTATCAGTAAAAGTTCTGAATTATTTGTTAAAATTATAATATCAACTATTGCTCAATATCAGAGCCTTCATCCAATGGCTGAATACCATGGAGCAGCTCGTGCAGTTGGAGGATGCGCAATTTACGTGAGGTATTAATCTTCGGTCATGTCCTTAAGATTGTTTCCTTGCCAGTAAAGTGATTTAAGTGATAGAATAATTTTCTCATCTTGGAACCTATTACACAATTACAGTGACAAGCCTGGACAACATGACTTCAATTTATTAAAGAAGCTTGTGCTTCCCGACGGGTCCGTACTGAGGGCCAAACTTCCAGGGAGACCTACCAGGGATTGTTTGTTTTCAGATCCTGCTAGGGATGGAAAGAGGTGAAAATAACTTTCCTATGGCTACTAATTTAGTACATGTTGTGCTACAAAAGATCCTCTCACTTTATCATTGATATATTCTTGTCCACTTTGCAGTATTTTGAAGATATGGAACTTAAATGACTTCTCTGGAGTTATGGGGGTTTTCAACTGCCAGGGAGCAGGGTGGTGCAATGTTGGCAAAAAGAATCTCATTCATGATGAAGTACCTGGAACTATCACTGGTGTAATCCGGGCAAAGGATGTCGCTTATCTACCTAAAATCGCTGAGGAAGGATGGAACGGTGATACTGTCATATATTCTCATCTAGGTGGTATGTATTGCCTGCCTGTCTTCTTCAGTATTTGCCAAATTTGATTACATCATTGATCCTTTATTTATGTTGTCAACATGAAATTTGAATATTCTGAAAACTAGTCCCTCAAGTATTATCTATAGATTCTAATTGGCCAAATTGGTTTTGTTTGTTGACTGGAAATTTCTGGTACCATGTTGCAGGAGAAGTAGTTTATCTTCCAAAGAACGCATCTTTGCCAATTACTCTAAAAACTCGAGAATATGAAGTTTTTACAGTGGTTCCTGTGAAAGAACTGTCTAGCCAGGCTTCGTTTGCTCCAATTGGGCTGATAGAGATGTTCAACTCAGGAGGAGCTATTAAAGATTTGAAGCATGAATCAGAGAAAAGTGGGATAGTTAATATGAAAGTTCGAGGATGTGGTGTTTTTGGGGCGTACTCATCGGCCAGACCGAAGAAGATAATTGTTGATCTCAAGGAAACTGAATTTACTTACGAAGAGGTGTCTGGTTTCGTGACACTAACTCTGGAGACTCCAAAAGGAGAATTATACCTGTGGAACTTAACCGTAGAACTGTAAATGGTTCCTATAGAACTTCTTTCAGACCTGTCAGCTCTTGCCGATCTCGAAGACAAATTGTTGCAAGTCTTCTTACATTGATTTTTCACTAATAATACTAGTGAATTAATAAGACCAGCATGCAACATTTTACCTCAAGTTCGCTTCATTGTTATTGGTAGGAACTAAGAATTCCTCACTTATAGCAGGTTGGTCTCTTTATATATGCAAGAGATGAGTTACTGTACTGTATTTAAACCGCCAATTATGTAATCTCGGTATTTCTCTGAGGAAATGCAATGTCAGATTGTATTTATCTGAGTTATTTCCATCAAGGAAAGAATAAATCAGGGTGTGCTTCGAGTATAATGCGACTTTGTTTATACTTTATACCCATAACAGTTTAAAGAATATCAGACAAAAAGCTTAGAGCCTTATCTGAAGTTGACTAAGATGCACATGAGCAATTCTTTTGCCCATGGGACAGCCTCCATCACAACTCTGCCCTCCACTATCCCTGGTATCATCCTGCACAATTTAAACAGACAATGGAGCCCCTTATTGTTGCATATTCTCAATTAGAAAATCGAATTACAACAGGCATCTCCAACGGATGCAAACTACCTGTAAGTGCTTATGATTATTAATTATCCATCAATCTACAACAAATTTTCTGATTTCTTTGTAACAATCCTTTTGGCATATTCTGTGTTGTTAATCGAATCAAGGGACTTCATTTTTTTGAATTCGAATTCATTGTTCTGTAACTCGAGCCCACTTAATTTAATAACCCAATTGTACTCGGCGGATTTCCAAATTGTTGTCTAAAGAACGAGTAAGATCCTTGCAGTTGCAGTTCTGTCAATGTTTTAGACCATATTCAACACCTCCTATTTAGAGTTTAGACCATATTCAACACTTAATAAAATACCTATGCAATGCAATATGACTCCAAGCACTCGTACAACTTTATTCAAATGGTTAACATTCGGTTCAAATTCCGCATTTCTGAATCTTTTGGTTAGCGCTGTTAGCCATCCATTAATCCACTTTGAAGGGCCGAAGTGTTTTGAGCTAAATTGAACAAAGTTGAGGAACAAAGTTATTCTGCATTCTTTTTTTTCTTTCTTTTTTTGGTACTATTAGTATATCACTATGACATGACAGACGGCTACTATTTCTAAGTTTTCAAACCCTGCAAGGATACATCATGTAGCCTTACATTTGTGCTACTTCAGGCTGGATGAATTTGCTAGAATCATGATCTACTAGTAAAATACTTATGAGCTATATACTGTAGTCATTCGATTCTAGCAAAGGAAGCTGAACAACAGGACAACAGCACTAGCAGTAGTTTCCGAATTCCATTGTTGAACCATCGTGCCCATGTGCCGTCAAGAAAAAAAATAAAAAAAGAAAGTCCTAGTGTCAATTGTGCTTCCAAATGCTAATGCCATTTTCGATTTCCCATATACACTACCTCTATTGTTCTGTAATCTGCTGAACACCTCCATCCCACTTCTCTGTCAGTCATTTGAAATAAGAAAGGCAAGAAGTTGCTCATAAACACAGAACTAAGCCCTAAAGTAAAGTTAAATTGCATAAAGAACAGATGATGCAAGGGAAAAAACAGGAACCAGATGGTTGCTATGTTAAGACAAACTGGATATATCAGATTTACTTCTTGTTCTATTTCAACCCTACAGGAGGGAACGAAATCCAGTACTCCCTACTAAGGTTTCTGTTTAAAAATTTAAAACATTTTTACGTAACAATTCTACAGAAATAGCCTCCACATATAAAAAGTTCAAACCAGCATTTTCCTCCATCTTAACCTCCAAACAAGCACAACATGTCCCTGAAAGCTTTCTTTATGCAGGCTAAGAAATTTGTACAGAAAACAAACAAGTCTAGCGGCCTCCTCTGCCACGTCCACGACCACGGCCACGGCCACGACCTCGTCCCCCCACTGGCTTACCTAATAATAAAAAAAACAGTTATAAATGGTTAGTACTCAGAAGCAACATTACAAACTTCACTGAAAAGTAAGAACTTCACACAACGTCCTGTTAATTAGCCACCGATATAGTTTGTGCTTCCAGCTAAACATAACCAACATGTTGCGGAAAACACTGTGTTGAAATGAATTCCCAATAAGACTTATGGCTAAACAGCAACAAAAAAAAAAACAGAAAGAAAAACACTCCATAACGAAGTGCGGTGATTACCAGTAGTTGCCTTCTTGGGTTTGACCCTAGGTGTCTCCTCGACCAATAACGTCTCGAGGTTTAAGCTGTCAGGAAGGATGTAATAGCGGATATTGTTACCCCTCACACTCAGGTGATCCAAGGTCACTGGATTTTTACCCTTCAGCGTCAGTTTCACTGTCTTCAAATGGGTGTTCATACTGATATCCACACCTGCAACAATTCACTGAATTCATTAGTCAAATTGTCAAAAGTACCATTTTGTAAACAAGTAACCATTAGACAAGCTCGCTGATCCATCTAGAAATGCCTTTCATAGCTTATTGTGCAACCATACAAAGCAAGAAAAGAAAGAAAATGAGAGAAATGACAGGCATGATCGCTGACTACCGTAAAACAAACAAGGATTATATCGGTTCACTGGGCAACATGAGTCGTACAACGCAAAAGAAGAAAGAAAATGAGATAAAATGACAGGTACAACAAACAAGGAATTATATCGGTTCAACATGAGTCATGCTTGACACTCGGCCTCCCTCACATATATGCTTGATTTCTTGTTTCCTTCGTTTCACAATCTCTAATTGCTCGTTTTGAAGAAAAACCAGAGCGAAGTAGTCGTATGAACCATAAGTGTCTATTCAGTTCCTGAAAACGCTTTCTCTGGTTCACTACTACTCCATATTGTGCAAGGGAAGGTTAAGCTTTTCTTTGTTCTACTTACGCTGCAAAAGAATCTAATGTATATTTCGGAGCAATGGTACCTAGGAAAATATTCAGCAGGTCTAACACTATAACAATGAGGAGAGGTAGCACATATTTTCATGTTTAAAATTTCTATTCTCTATTGAGCACTGATATTTACAATTTTATTGAGGGTTGGTGGAAACGGGGTGCTGTTCAGTTCTGAACTTAGATCGCGGTATCTGCTAAATCAATGCTTCTTAATACCACAAGATATCAAAGAACAACAGTTGCACCATTTTATCAGTGAGAGAACTACTAATACCACCACACACTTTTCAATTAAAAAATAACTATCTGTGATATGATGTCATTGTTAACTGCATAGACAGTATGCAGATGTAGATAATCCCAACAAAGAGCACCACCTTTCAGCTACAAGATAAAACCACTCAATGTTTGAAAGCGAGAGAAAACCCTAAATTAAGAAAGGAAAATCTAAACAACCTAGATTACTTAACACTCGTTAAGCAAACAAGGGGAATGTGACCTTGATATCTACCTCCATTACAATCCAATAGATTCCTAGGGTTTTTAGATAATAACATAAACATCTAATTTAAATCGAAAAGAAAAATTTGATGCTCCCGCGATTAGGGTTTTACTAAACCCTAATTTTCTGTAATCTAGGTTAACAAATCTGTAAGCATGAAAACGAAGAGATCACCAGTAATAAGCTGAGTTAAAGAGTTAGAAATAGAGGATCTAACCGATGATTGTGCCGTGAACGACAGTTCCATTCTTGAGCTCAATCGAAACAGTCTCGTTGTTTAACTTCATCAAAAACCTACAAGAAAAATACTTTAAAAGATTAAATCGAAGAAAGAAGACATCATTATAAGATCTACAGACTCTAATAGTATGAATCTTTACCTGACGAGCTTCATCTTGGAGTTCGAGGGAGAAACTAGAGGATGGAAACGAGTAAATCCAGTCGAAGAAAAGAAAGAGGTGAGAGAGGAGCCAAAACCCTATAAAAACAATTCGAAAAGGAGACGCCACCGAATAGTGCTACTTATTAGGGCTTGGATTGGCGACGAGTCGTCTCGTTTCTTGACTTACGTGTTACATTTGACTTGACAGATTAAGCATTGACCGTTTCCCGAATGGAAGTCTGTTTCGGAAGATGATTCGCTGATGGCGTCCCTTAGGCTAAGTCCGTTAACTAGGACAACCTCCTAAGTCCTATGGCAGTGCTAATCTAGCATGTTAGTCACGGAATCAGACGTTTGGTTCAGCGTAACCAATCTCAGACGTCAGATCAAAAAATAAATCTAGATGCTCCCCGACTATATGTAATGAATATGACGCTTCAACTAGCTCATATCGCTCAATTCTTGAATAATTAATGCTCCTAGACAACGTGCTAGTATAGAGCCATCAATTTATTATTTCTAGTTGCTAGATTCATCAATTGAATTCCTAAAAAACATTCTACATTCTTTATAATATTCCGATTACTTCAATTCATGGCTTTTCCCAGTAGAATTCCATGGGTTAGTAATAAATATTAAACGTACGGGCATCTAAGTCACCATCGAGTAATCCCATAGGAAATGGTGCAAGTGTACTCAGCAATAATGCACTAACAGCACTTGAATGCACGAGTGAACATTCAAAAATACGAAAGAATGAGGAAACCTATGCAAAATAGGGAAAATAATAATAATAATAATAAAATATTAATTGAAGCGTCTAAGGGGACCAGGCCCACCGGTATGTCGATCATGCCGCCATGGCCGGTCCCACGCCTCTTCCTTTATTTTATCTTATTTTATTATTTTTCCTTTATGTCATGAAAATTCCTTCATTTGAGCAAAACTCCTCAGTTTCATCATAGATCCTTCGCATGATGAAAATAATATAAAATTAGGAAAGGTGTGACCGGGCCTATTAGCCGGCCGGCCATGCCCTAGCCGTGGTGGGTCCCACACCTTGTAATTTCTTATTTTATTATTATTATTTCCTTCATATCATGAAAACTCATTTGTTTCAACAAACTCCTTAGTTTCATGATATTTCCTTCACATCATGGAAATAATATAAAATTAGGAAAGGTATCGCGGACCGGGCTTACTAGCCGGCCGACCATGCCCTAGTCGTGGCCGATCCCACACCTTGTAACTCCTTATTTTATTATTATTATTTCCTTCATCTCATGGAAACTCCTTCGTTTCAACAAACTCTCTAGTTTCATGATATTTCCTTCACATCATGGAAATAATATAAAATTAGGAAAGGTATCGCGGGACCGGGCTTACTAGCCGGCCGACCATGCCCTAGTCGTGGCCGATCCCACACCTTGTAACTCCTTATTTTATTATTATTATTTCCTTCATCTCATGGAAACTCCTTCGTTTCAACAAACTCTCTAGTTTCATGATATTTCCTTCACATCATGAAAATAATATAAAATTAGGAAAGGTATCGCGGGACCGGGCTTACTAGATGTGGTCGGTCCCACACCTTGTAATCCCTATATTATTATTATTATTTCCTTCATTTTATGAAGCTCCTCAGTTTGAGCAAAACTCTGATTTCTTCATATTTTCTCCAATGTTGCTCAAACGTGCACCAGAAAATATCAAAATTCTCAGGGCTGAGACACAGACACTATGGTGACATGGGTATGTTACCTTGACCGACCAAGGTTGGCCCTTTGGCTTTCAAGAAGCTGGTCCCACATATTTTCATAATTTGACCAAATTTGTTCATATTAGGTTCAAACTCTTCCAAACAACTTGGACTTTCATCAAATGATCGTCAGTCAATCCCATGACCATCAAGGACGGTTCCATGACCCCTTGGTCGGTCCCTCACTTCTTCATAATTAGGTTGTATCACCTAATTCTCAAACGAGTACTACTGGTCTTCAAAGGACTTTGGTATTTGCTCACTCGAGCATCTGGGCACTACATGGTCGGGCCATCATCCCATGTAACCGGTCCCTCTCTCACTTCGTGGTTGATTTTCAATAAATCATCAATTGATCAACAATTGATCAAAATTGAAGTTTCGAATCTAATGCTCTACAAAATATAATTCTAAGCAGGTTCAAACACTGACAATTTTACGTTGATCCCGCAGTCGACATTTTTTAATTAATTATACTCGGTCTAGTTGCCAATATCTTAAATTAATATTTTATTTGGTCGCGCTACCAATAATTCATCAAACGAGCAATATTTGCTCACACGAGCAATATTTTCTCAGACTAGGAGTATTGGTTCAACTATCAATATTCAACAATTCATCGAACGAGCAATATTTGCTCATTTTAACCATCAACATTCATTCGACAATTAGACATCTGTCTCAACATACATGTTCAATTCATGAATCCTAGAACATTCGTACATCATGTTCGACTCAGCAATACAAACACTCATCGTCTCATCAAGTCAACAACTGACTAACTAAATACGTGTCTGCCTTGCAGACTCCACAATTATGAGACATCAATCGTGTCACATAGGGAATATTAACTAGGGTTTTGGCCTGGCGGCCTACGGCACGTGTGTTCATCCACGATGAGAATGTGATTAAGTCGTGCAAGCGGTTAGAGGAGTTAACGAAGTAGTGGCTGGAGAATCAACCAAGTCTCCGCACAATGAGTAACTGGTTTTAACACGATTTCCCACTTTCCCACTCTTTGACTCCAGCAACCGTCACACTTACTGGGATCAATGTGTCTACTATTTTTGCAATATAAATACGTCTCTAACCCATGATTGAAGGAGGAACAATGAGAACAATAACGCTCGTTTGAACAAAGAATTCTCATCACACAAGAATTCTCATTATCTGAGCAATCACTCTAATTCAATCAATCAGAACTTCTCGTATTTCTTCACGCAGAATACACAACACACCTACAATCCGCGATCACCATTGATCTCACACATTTCTCAGCTTCCCTCCTACAGATCGACCCATCCTCTCTTGTGACCGAATTTAGTCTGGAACAACCATTGTCTTGGTTTAGGCCGGAGTCTTACAGATTGATCTCTCAAATTCAAGCACTCCCTTTGTAGTGTATCTGTTTGCAAAAGGTTAAAGCAATTTGCTCGGTTGAGGGTCTCCTCCGTACGGTCGTCTTTCCACTTTCCTAAAAAAATAGAAAATCGTTTTCTCCCATCAACACCTGGTAACATCTTATATGATTTGTGTGAGACAGTCATTTGATGTAGACTCGGAATGTTTCGTATTGATCATTCGATCACTTGAAAATTGCTTTGAAGCTAATACTTTGTGTGAGACTTCTATTCTCGTCTTCTAAGAATGTTTCAATGATTGAAATGAGAGTTTAGAACAATTAACCATGAATTGGATATAGCAAAGTATGCGTACTTGTATGCTGACTGTTGCAAGTTATTCCAAGTCCGGGAACTATAGTATGCATACCTGTATGCGCACTAGTTGGTTGGTTGAAGTCCGGGAACTTGGTATGCATACAAGTATGCGTACCGACGTAAGTTCAAGTCCGGGAATTCAACTGAGTTTGGTGGTGTACGACAATATGCGTACACATTCGCATACTGGCGAACCCAGGCCTAGTCTGGCTACTTAGGTATGTGTATCAGTTTGCATACTTGAGTGGGTTATGTTCTAAAATCAGTTTGTTCATGACTAATACATTTATAAATTAAGGAATGCAATCTTTTGCAAACCGTGGCTATAATGTTCATGAATTGATTCGAGTGAATCAAAATCGATTTTGCTTCAATTGTGTCTTGTATACTTCCATGAGAATATAAACAACTGAGCAACTCTATAACTAGTTTCATTTGAGTCATTTGAACTAGTTGTGTTAAGATGGACAAGGTTGATATAAAAGTGTTCATATGGCTAACTTCGGTTAACTATTGTTGAGCCAACAAGGTGTGCACGTTTAGGTACGGTTACTCATATCTAAATGAAGTCACTTTTCATTTGTGTGTAACAAGCTAAGTTCGATCTAACGGTTGAAAGATATTAGCTTGAGTCTAATCAGGTTTTCATCTAACGGTGAATATTAAATGCTTTGTTACCAAGGTAACATTGATTGCAAACCCTGATTTGAAGACTATATAAGGGAGAACTCTAGCAACTGGGAAACCTAATCCCCACACCTCTTGTGTGATACTAGTTGCAACTAGAGTCGATTCTCCTTTAACTAGGTTTTTCCTAAAACCATTATAGGTTAACGACTTAAAGACTTCATTGGGATTATGAAGCCAGACCCAACTATTTTCTATGTAGTTGTGTGTTCCGATCTTGCTTTGTTCTATCGTATTGAGTACTATCTTCTTTAAGATTTGCTCGAGATTTAATCTCCGATAGGCAAGATAAAAAGTAGGCACAAACATCTTCGTCTCATCATTTGTGATTCCACAATATCTTCTTTCGCTACCATACGATTAAGATTATTATGAGGTGATTGATATTACTAGGCTGTTCTTCGGGAATATAAGTTCGGTGTATCAATTGGTTCCTATTCACCTTGATTTATCAAAAGATGGAACAAAACTCATAGGTATTTTTGTGGAAGACAGATTTATCTATTCAGTAGACTTTTCTGTGTGATACATATTTGTTTATCAAGTCTTCGACTTTGGGTCGTAATAACTCTTAGTTGTGGGTGAGATCATCTAAGGTAATCAAGTGCGTAGAATCCTGCTGGGATTCAGAGGCGTAAGGAACGGGACTGTACCTTGATCATTGTGAAATTGGATAGGGCTCAACTACATTCCAGTCCGAAGTTAACTTGCAGTAGGCTAGTGTCTGTAGCGGCTTAATACAGTGTGGTGTTTAAATCTAGACTAGGTCCCAGGGTTTTTCCTGCATTTGCAGTTTCCTCGTTAACAAAACTTCGGTGTATGCGTATTTATTTCTTTTCCCATTATATTTGTTTATATAATTGAAAAATCACAGGTTGTGCGTAGTTCAATTAATTAGATAATCCAACCTTTGGTTGTTGATATAAATTGATTGACACTTGAACATTGGTCTTTGGTACCGTTCAATTTGTTTCTCATAATAATCAGGCTCACGGCTTCTATTTGTTTGATTTGCTGATTACATTGAGAAATAGAGATACAACTCTTAGATATATTTCCATAGATTGAGTCTGACTGTCTAGTTGATTCTCTTGGAATTATTATTGGAGTTTGTCCATACATATTGCCTATACGAAATATTGGGTATGGTTGTTAGACCCCCGCTTTTTCAATTGGTATCAGAGCAGGCAAACACATTCAAGACCTCATAAGTTTGTGTTTGTAGCGATCTGACTCTATGGACAGAAGTGTTATCTCTATAAACGTACCTCCAGTTTTCGATGGCTCGAATTACTTATGGTGGAAAATTGCTATGTGTGCCTTTCTTCAAGTGCGTAATTTTCAATCATGGGTTCGTGTAGTTAATGGATATAATCCTCCGGTTGTTACAGAAGGCGGTGTAACTGTTCCAAAGGATATTGGTGATTATGATGTTGTCGAGATTCTTGCCGCAAAGTAAAATTATGACGGTTTAAATGCTATCATCCATGCCATTAACCCAGATCTTCAGCACCATGTGACTATGTGCACTAAGTCTAAAGAAGCCTGGGATATCTTAGAAACGGTATTCGAAGGAAACTCCTCTGAGAAAGAAGCTAGGCTTCTAAACCTAAATGCTGATTGGGAAAACCTTTATATCGTCGATGAAGATTCATTTGATGAGTTTAATCACAAAGTGTCTGAAATTTTGAATGCATCTTTTGCATTAGGTAAGACTATTCCTGAAAAGGACATTGTGATAAAAATTCTCAGATCGTTGCCAGCCAAATACGATTTTAAGAAACATGCCATCGTTGAAGGAAATAACCTCAATACTCTATCCAGAAATACTCTGGTTGGGAAATTAAAGATCTTTGATCATGAGCATACGTCCAAATCTGGAAAGGATATTGCGTTCAAAGCACAAAAGAACACAAAATTGTTTGACAAAAGTAAATGTGTTGGCAACTTTGTAGATGATCCTATTGAGACTGATTCGTCAGATGAAGATCTTGATAACTCAGTATCTCTGATCACAAGACAGTTTAGAGATCTTCTTTTGAAGAGAAGTAAACGGTTCATCATAGATAAGCATAGATCATCGGTTAAACCTCATGACCGGTTCCTCCTAAAAACAGGGATTCAATCGATACTGATGATGAGGATATGCCTCAGTGCTTCAAGTGTAAGGGTTTTGGTCATTTTGCCAATGAGTGTCCAAATCGTAGAAAATACACTGGGAACAAAGGTCTTGCTGCAACTCTTGATGAAATGTCTGATCACTATGAATCAAATGAAGATGAAAAATCAAGTGTTGCGCTCCCTAACGAAAATATTGATTTTGATAATTGTAGCAATACTCACATCAATCTTGATATTTTTACTGGAGAAACTTCTTCAACTATTGTGGAGGATGATAGGTGTAGAATACATCGTATTTACTATCTAGTAGTTACGCTTTCTTTGCTATTTTTCTTGTGAATTATGTACTTTACGTGTGTTTTTGAGTTATTAGGTACTCTGGAGTCGCACGGAGGAAAAGAAGCGGAAATCATTCATTTGGAGCGAGAATGGCGAAAAAGACCAACTCACAGGCGAATAATACTCGGAACCAGATTAAGGCACGCGAAAAGGAAGTGAATAGGCATTCGGTTCTGGGAAACCGACAAGCTAAGTATCACTGTGGTGGCCCATATCGGAAGTAGGGTGCCTGTAACAAATTCTATCATTACCAATGCCCGACAAGAGAAGTTTGTTTTTCTCCTCTGTTCATTTCATTCTCAAATTCAGAAGAGGAAGGAAAAGAGGCGACGCTGCTGAGATCGTGAAAATTATGATGGTGGATCTGGTGGACACTGTCAAGGAAGGATTTGAGTGTAATGGTGTGAGTCGAGGAAGGATTTACTTCTGATGGTGTTCAACAACCCGGTGATGGAGGGTCTTTGATGGTCGATGAAAATTAAAATTAGGGTTTTCTTGAAATGATCTTAAGCTGAAGATGGTAGTATCGATGGGTCTCTGTGATGTTCGATTGAGGAGATTGAAGTGGTTATTATTATGAGAAGAATTGAGGAACCAGAGAGAGGAGAAGATAGATCTGTCGCTGTTGTGTTATTGGAACAAGGGTTTTGAATCTGGGGGTTCTCATGGGGGATTGCTAAGGATTGCTGCTGTGAATGGCTTACAAGGCAGAGATGGCCAGCACTGAGGCCAGGAGACTGAGGTTAAAGCTGCAAAGTTAGTTGCAGGCTGGTCATGGTTGTGTATTATTCTGATGCTTGCATTACAGGGGAACTGGGATATTGAGTTGGGGTTTTTACGTGTTGGTGATGATTCTTTTTAGATGAATGCTTAGGAGAGGAATAGCTCATGGTTAAATTGGTTGCAAGTCGATGGGCGAAGGAGTGGGATGGAAATTGCGGATGCATGCTAGGCAATCTTGCAGTCTGGTGCTGGTGGAATGCAGTGAGTTGTGAATTGCAGTTTTGAAACCTGAGCTGGCATTGAGGTTACAGGGAAGATGGCAGTGAGCTCAGGTCATGTTGTTGAGCTGGTAATTAAGGAGTATGTGCTCTGTGCAGTGAGCTATTAACAAATGGATTGTTGATGTTCAAGTGAGTATGTGCAGTGAGCTAAAATAGCAGGGGAATCAATTGAGTTTGGTCAGCAGATTGAAATCACAAATGATAGATGCATGTGTAGGGTCAGTGTTGCGGAGAAATGACCGAATCGAGGCTGGTTGCAGGTGCATAGAATGAATGGGTCTGTGGATGAATGGTTTGGCATTAATGTTGAAGCTGTGTTGGCTGTAATGGAGCAAAGCTGGTGGTGATGCTAGTCTAGATATGAACTGAGTCCTGGTGTCTGGTGGGGGTTGGTGGTAATGAGATGGAATTACAGCTGGGATTGAATGGATTTGCAGCTGTGGCAGATTTGAAGTGGCTGCTAGAGTGGAAGAGCTGAACCAGCTGGTGCTGGATTGCTAGAGCTGAGAGGCAAGCTGGAATTGAGCTAAGACAGAACATACGAGGATGCATGGGAGTTGCGGGTGGTAGTGATGGATTGCGGTGGGAATTCTATGGAGTCAGCGAGCAAGGGAAGCGGTGAGCCGGGAGAGAATGAGATTTGAGCGAAAAGAACAAGACAGAGAAGCTTGAAGTGGTGGTTGAGCCGAGAACTGAGGTTGAAATGAACTAGCTAATGATGGTGCAATACAGGTTTTTAGGCAGCCATCATGGCTGAAGCACAATCATTGTGCATCATCACGATTAGCTTAGTCTGCAAAGGCTCAAGGCCCGGCAATGCGATTCAATCGCCCGAGAGACAACCTCACATCCGAGTCATGACCCGACTAGGCTTAACTTGGTCCCGACCAGATTGACCCGATCCGATCCATCCTCGAACCCGTTGACTCGGTCGACGACCTGGACCATTGACCAGGCGGACTTTGCGATCCACCTGAGTCATTTCGGTGACTTCCTAGTGACTTTCCTACCACAATTTCCCATGACGATTTTTGGACATATTTTCTACATGGGTTTCTCTCTCTCGTGGGCTTGGTGGATTTTCATCTAATGGACTTTGAAGACTTGACCTAATTTTGGAAGGAGAGAAAGGCTATAAAAAGAGGAATTCTACAACTTTTGGAAATCATCTTATCTCATATCTTATTCTTGGAATTTTTGGAGAGCCGTTTTGTTTACGCTTCTAGGGTTTGGTTTTGTTCTTCTTCTTCTTTGTTTTATTATTGAATATTGATGATGATGAACTCCATAGCTATGAGTAGCTAAATTCTCTATTATTGGTTAAGGATGTAGTCCGATTTCTAAAACTTGTGTGTGCTTTATGTATTAGTTTTCTCTCTTGTTTATCGTTCAATTCTCTCATGGTTTTTATGATCACATGATTGAAGTATTGTGATAGGATTATGGTGTTTGATTAGTTAAGTGGCCAATTAATTGAACTTGCATCTTAGTCCATAGCTATTTTAGGTTTTTCATCAAGCGATAACCTTGAATACGAGTAGCATGATATGTTTACGGTTTGTAGTGATACACTCTCGTAATCATATGTAGAGTTTGACCATTGTCCGAATTGTTTTGCGCAACGCATGACAATTGCATTGATTAGCCTATTTCAAAACTTAATGCTCCTAGGAATTGAACTTGATTAGCGCAAGGCGTTAGGTTATTCTTTAGGTAGAATTCACATACGCAGCCTAATGTGTGTGTTGATGAACTTGAGAAATTAATAGATTATCTTGCTTTCTTGATTCTCTAGGCTTTTGATAACACAAGAGATTAAATCGTAATTCTAATCATATATGCAAGCACATGTCTAAGATTGAAGATGAATTCCTTGACCAATATCTCTCTCCATTGATTACTTTTTACAATTTACTTTGCTTTTAATTTGTTTTTATTGTTTAAATAGAAATAAGAAATCCCCCAATTGGTTACTTTAAGAAATTGATTACGAAATAACTACAATCGCCTCTCTGTGGATACGAACTCTTTCTTATCATATACTTTAGGAAAGTGAAATTATTTTTGACGCATACGACAACGATCAAATTTTGGCGCCGCTGCCGGGGAGGCACACGGCTAGTTATTAAATTTTTAGTTTCTTTTTACAATTTCTGCTTTCATCTTTGCTTTTTGTTTCTTGTCTTGTTTCTCACTTGTTTGCGAGAATTGTTTGCAGGTACCTAATCTCGGCTTCTAAGGATTGGAATTATCCAAGGTGCGGGATAGCTACTCGACGCGGCACAATACTCCAACCAAGTCAAGACACAACGGACGAGCACGAGGAGGAAGTAGGAGAAGAGATTTTCCAACAACAAGAAGAAGGAAAAGAGGTTCCAATCGTAGAGGAAACACACGTGGAAGAACAAGGAGCAATGGGTGATGCAAATCGTTCACTCAAGGACTTAGCTTCTCATAGGCTTGATATACAACGGTGTATTCAAACGGACTCTACTTTTGAAATTAAACCTGGGTTGCTTAGAGAGAATTACCAAAGTTCCATGGCATGGTGAATGAAGATCCAAACAAACATCTTAGGGACTTCCACACCATTGTCACGGCCATGCTTCCAAATGGATGTTGCAGCGGATGGTGCAATGTTGAAAGTTTTCCGTTTCTCTTTAATGGATAGTGCTAAGGATTGGTTGTTCTATTTACCTCCCTAAGTGTCACAACATGGAATGGGTTGAAGAAACTCTTTTTAGAGAGATATTTTCCGCATCAAAGGCTACTCAAATTCGCAAGGAGATTTGTGGGATGAAGCAAAATGTGGGAGAATCTCTATATGAATGTTAGGAACGATATAAGAGATTGGTGGCAAGCTGCCCTCACCACCAATTTAGTGATGCTATGATCATTCAATATTTCTATGAAGGACTCCAATCAAGTGATAGGAATCTCCTCGACGCTGCGCGGTGGTGGTGCACTAGTTAACAAGACGGTGGCACAAGCTAGAGAGTTGATTGAAAACATGGCAGCGAACTCACAACAATTCTTGAGTCGTGGTTCGGATGTGATTCTAAGAAGGGTGAGTGAAGTGAGCGAGGTTGAAGAGTTTCGTCAACAAATGGGTAACATGAACGCAATGCTTCAACAAGTTGCAGCCGCGGTGATACCGAGTTCCTCTCAATCTTATGAAGATGAGCAAGCTAATGCGGTCTTTCCGAATCAACAAAGACGGTATGATCCCTACTCCAACACTTACAATCCGGGATGGAGAGATCACCCCAACTTTATCTATGCCAATAAGCAAGGAGCGGCTCAACAATCTAGTTTCAACAACCCGAGTGGATTTCAACCTCAACAACAACAATTCCAACCGAGACAACAATTTCAACAACAACAACAACCTCAAATGGGGTCCAATATGGAGGAGTTTTTGAAATCTTTTATGCAACGAACGGAGAGTTCGGTTAAGGAGTTGCAAACTCAAGTTGGTTCTATGGCTATGGAGTTGAATCAATTGAAGGCACAAAATGGTGGGAAACTCCCTTCTCAACCGATCAACCCAAAAGAGGGTGTTAATGCAATTACATTGAGAAGTGGTACACAACTTGTGCAACCCGAAGTTGCTGATTCGGGCGTGGTGGAAACACCAAAGGAACCTGTTTTGGAGGAGAAAATCGAGGATTCTCCCCAAACTTCTGAGGTACCTATTTCTAACTCTAAAACTCCGGTTTCTACTTATGTTCCTCCTCTACCTTTCCCTCGCAGATTTGCAAGTTCTAAGAAGGCGGAACTAGAAAAGGAGATTTTAGACGTTCTCAAAAAGATCCATGTGAACATACCACTCATAGATGCAATCAAGCAAGTTCCAAAGTATGCAAAGGTGTTGAAGGACTTGTGTACCAATAAGCAAAGGCTCAAAGGTAATGAAGTGCTTAGTGTGGGGGAGAATGCTTCGGCAATCTTACAACACAAACTCCCACTTAAGTGCAAGGACCCGTTCGCTTCGACATTCCCAGTCACAATTGGTAACACCAAATTTAACAAAGCTATGTTGGACTTAGGTGCTTAGTTAATGTCATGCCCGCGTCTATGTACAATTCACTTGATCTTGGTCCTCTTAAAAAGGCTGGAATTGTGTTGCAATTAGCCGATCGTTCTAATGTCTACCCAATGGGTATTGTTGAGGATGTTCTTGTGCGGGTTAATCAACTTGTATTTCCAAATGGACTTTTGCGTGTTAGAGATGGATGAAGGTTTACTGGACTCGTCTCTTCCATTGCTACTTGGGCGTCCCTTCATGAAAACGGCGAAAACCATAATTGATGTGGACAAGGGAACGCTAACTATGGAGTTTGATGGAGAAATAATACGTTTCAACATTTTCGAGACGATGAGATATCCTAGCGATGTCCACTCTTGTTTCTCCATTGATATGATGGACACATTGGCGCAACAAATGTTTGAGTTGAATGGTGTTGATGCTTTGGAAACCGTTCTCACTACTCCTATTGACAACGGTTATGCGTATAGTGATGAGATGAAAGAAACCATTGGTTCTCTTAACTCATTACCGGAAAAATCAGCAACTAAGAATGTTTCATATGCGTCTTTACCTTGCAATAATGAAAAACTTGTGCCATCTATTGTTAAACCTCCAAGTTTAGAATTGAAACCTCTTCCAAGTCACTTAAAGTACTTGTACTTGGGTGACAATGAAGATTTACCCGTGATTGTTTCTAACGAGCTTAATGAATTACGGAGCAAAAACTTCTAAGGGTGCTAAGGAAGTACAAGACGGCCATAGGATGGACAATCGCCGATATCAAGGGTATTAGCCCTGCCGTTTGTATGCATAAAATCCGTGTGGAGGATGATTCAAAGCCTACAAGGGAAGCGCAACGACGTTTGAATCCTCCCATGATGGAAGTCGTGAAAAAGGAGATACTCAAGCTTTTGGACGTGGGTGTTATCTACCCCATATCCGATAGCAAGTGGGTAAGCCCGGTACAAGTGGTACCAAAGAAATCGGGTGTAACGGTGGTGGAGAATGATAAGAATGAACTTGTTCCAACTCGTGTGCAAACCGGTTGGAGGGTTTGTATTGATTATAGAAAATTGAATGCCACCACTAGAAAAGATCACTTTCCTTTACCTTTTATTGATCAAATGCTTGAACGTTTAGCTGGACACTCTTACTATTGCTTTCTTGATGGCTATTCAGGTTATAATCAGATTGTGATAGCACCGGAGGACCAAGAGAAAACCACTTTCACTTGTCCTTTCGGTACTTTTGCTTATAGAAGGATGCCTTTTGGCTTATGCAATGCTCCTATTTACCTTTCAAAGGTGTATGGTAAGTATCTTTTCTAATATGTTGAAAACATAATCAAGTGTTCATGGATGACTTTAGTGTCTTTGGTGATTCATTTGACCTTTGCTTGAACAACTTGTCTCTAATCCTTGAACGATGTGTTGAAACAAATCTTGTGCTAAATTGGGAGAAGTGCCATTTCATGGTAACTCATGGCATAGTTTTAGGCCATATAATATCTTCTAAAGGCTTGGAAGTCGATAAATCTAAGATAGACCTTATTCGTGCTCTAACCCCTCCCACTACGGTGAGGGAGATACGTTCTTTTCTTGGTCATGCAGGTTTTTATCGTAGGTTCATCAAGGACTTTTCCAAGATAGCATCACCACTTTGTACCCTATTGCAAAAAGATGTGGTTTTTAACTTTGATGATAAGTGTGTGGCGGCATTCAATCGTTTGAAAGAACTTTTGATTTCAGCCCTATCATTAAACCACCGGATTGGAGTAAGCCGTTTGAACTCATGTGTGATGCAAGTGACTATGCGGTTGGTGCGGTGCTTGGGCAGCGTGTGGGAAAGCTTCCTCATGCCATTTATTATGCTTCTAGAACGTTAAATGAGGCTCAACAAAACTACACAACCACTGAAAAAGAGTTATTAGCCATTGTTTTTTGCTTTAGAAAAGTTTCGCTCTTATCTAATTGGTACAAAAGTTGTTGTCTTTTCGATCATGCAACACTTAGATACTTGCTTACAAAGAAAGAGGCGAAACCGAGGCTCATACGATGGATATTACTCTTGCAAGAGTTTGATATTGAAATCAAAGACAAGAAAGGAATTGAGAACACCGTTGCGGATCATTTGAGCCGACTTGTCGTGGACAAGGAGACTATCCTGTTGCGTGAAAGTTTCCGGATGAGCAACTTTTCTCAATTGCCTTTGGAGAACCATGGTACGCTGATATTGTTAATTACTTAGTGTCTAAACAAATCCCAAAGAACTTGTCTCGTCTTTGAGAGGGACAAACTTAAGAAGTTAGGTAACCAATACATATGGGATGATCCATACTTATGGAAGCATTATAGTGACCAAGTAATACGTAGGTGTGTTCCCGAAATTGAATTTAACTCTATCTTGTCTTTTTGCCACTCATATGCTTGTGGAGGACATTTTGGGAGTAAGAGAACCGCTCTCAAGGTATTAGAATGTGGATTCTTTTGGCCAACTTTGTTTAAGGATGCACATGCATTTTGTATCACATGTGATAGGTGTCAAAGACAAGATATTAGTAAAAACAATCTATCAATCAATCATGAATGTCTTTAAGATGCAATCATGAAATCAAATGCCAAAACTATTATTCAATTTGTTTTGAAATCTTTGATGTTTGGGGAATTGATTTTATGGGTCCTTTTATTTATAGTCAATTCTAATGGGAATTATTATATTTTGCAATTTGTTGAAGTCTTTGATGTTTGGGATTATGTCCTTTTGTCAAATGGGTGGATTATGTCTAAGGCCGCCGCCAACTAATGATTCTAAAGTTGTTTGATTTTGTGCAAGCTAATATATTTGCAAGGTTTGGAATTCCAAGGGCTATAATTAGCGATGGAGGTTCACACTTCAAAAACAGGTTCTTGCAAAGCTTGTTAAGGAAGTACAATGTGTCGCATAGGATTGCCACTCCCTACCATCCGCAAACAAATGGACAAGCCGAAGTTTCCAACCGAGAGGTGAAATCAATTCTTGAAAAGACGGTGAATCCAACAAGGAAGGATTGGAGCATGCGACTTAATGATGCTTTGTGGGCGTATAGAACCGCATATAAAACACCTATTGGGATGTCTCCTTTTAGGCTTGTTTATGGTAAACCTTGTCACTTACCCGTGGAAATTGAGCATAAGGCGTTTTGGGCTATTAAGCAATGCAACATGGAGTTGGATGGTGCTGGAAAGCAAAGGAAGTTACAACTTCAAGAGTTAGAGGAGATTCGCAATGATGCATTTGAAAGCTCACGGATTTACAAGGAAAAGACGAAAGCTTTTCATGATAATATGATTTCTAATAAACAATTTTGCATTGGGCAGAAAGTGTTTTTGTTTAATTCTCGTTTGCAATTATTTCCGGGCAAATTAAGGTCACGTTGGATTGGACCTTTTATTGTGACTAATGTGTTTTCTCATGGTGCAGTGGAAATTCGTAGTTTAGCTACAGGTAATGAACTTAAAGTGAATGGGCACCGTTGAAACCATATTATGAGAACTTCTCTTCGGAAATCGTGGAAGGAGTTAACCTTGTGGAAGTACTCCCTCTGGAGGAGTCTTAGCAAACAAGGAGTACGTCAGGCTGACGACTTTAAAACAAGCGCTAAGTGGGAGGCAACCCACCGGTTTTGTATCTTTATCCTTATCTTTTTACTTTTATGCATTTGCTTCTATCTTTATTTTCTTTATTTTTGCATATCATTTGCGGAATTTCCCACCTTGGACTTTCCTTGGACGATTCAATTTACATTGAGGACAATGTAAAGTTTAAGTGTGGGGGAGCATTTATATGTTTTAGTTTGTTTGGTTTTAGTTTATTTGGTAAAAAAAAAAAAAAAAAATCAGAAAAATATAAAAAACAAGAAAAAATTTGTGCTTTTTGAACTCCGAAATCTAGAAACTTGTGCCTTTAGGATGACACCATTAGTGGATGGAACCATTTTGAATGCAGGAGTTGAGGAACCAATTAACTAAAAGGGACGAATATAGCTCGAAATCACAAATTAACATGATAGTTGTTACCATATCTCGGAATATCACCATATCGCATTCTATTTTTATTTTTCCATATTTATCTATTGTTCTCTAAGTGCTTTGGTGGGTCACTAAACATCGACGTGTTATTACTGCTAGGATGAAATAGAGTGATTGAGTTACCAAAAGAAAAAAGAAAAAAATGAAAAAAAAAAAAATATATATATATATATATATATATATAAAAAGAAAAAAGGACCGACCAATTAGACCAAAACGGAATAAAGAATGACACTTGAGAATAGCAGTATGTGTGAAACGTAGTCCCTGTCTCCGTCGCCTAAACAAGCGTGGAATGCAGGATCCAAGGCAACTATCATGTACTTGCTGACAAGAAGCATGCGCTTGGATCCAAAAGATCTAATCATGCCGTCTAAAAAAAAAGAATTGGATCCAGTTTGATCCAATCACTAAAAAAAAAAAAAAAAAAGGAGAAGAAAGTATTGGTTGAATAAAGTCACTTCTGGTTCCCTTGTATATGCCAGTGAGTTGATGTAGAATTCAAACCAAGTAGCTCAATCCAATAGGATTAGGTTCATCTTAGCAAGACCTTCAGACAGATATGGGAAACATCGAACACTTGTGAATATTCGCCAACATCTACATCTTTATCCATCTTCTTAATCTTTTCATTGTGATTGTGGTTTGTTAGTTTCCGAGTGCTGTGGCTTGTTCGACTATCTAATTAGAGTTATTTACTAATATATGAATTGAATTTGCAAGGTACCTCCTCCTGTAGTCATTTTGGATTCGTTCATTGATTTGTCACGAATAGACGGAGTTGGAAATATAGGTTTTGTAGGTATATCTCTAGTAAACCTTCACGAGACTATAACTCGTCCACTAGGGACACCTAGGGGTTTAAAGGCTTGTTATTTATGCTAAAAGTGACCGTAGCCTCGACGACACGGAGTTGTTGTATTTTATTGTTTTTGTTTGATTTGCTCGAGGACTAGCAAAGTCTAAGTGTGGGGGAATCTGATAGGTGTAGAATACACCGTATTTACTATCTAGTAGTTACGCTTTCTTTGCTATTTTTCTTGTGAATTATGTACTTTACGTGTGTTTTTGAGTTATTAGGTACTCTGGAGTCGCACGGAGGAAAAGAAGCGGAAATCATTCATTTGGAGCGAGAATGGCGAAAAAGACCAACTCACAGGCGAATAATACTCGGAACCAGATTAAGGCACGCGAAAAGGAAGTGAATAGGCATTCGGTTCTGGGAAACCGACAAGCTAAGTATCACTGTGGTGGCCCATATCGGAAGTAGGGTGCCTGTAACAAATTCTATCATTACCAATGCCCGACAAGAGAAGTTTGTTTTTCTCCTCTGTTCATTTCATTCTCAAATTCAGAAGAGGAAGGAAAAGAGGCGACGCTGCTGAGATCGTGAAAATTATGATGGTGGATCTGGTGGACACTGTCAAGGAAGGATTTGAGTGTAATGGTGTGAGTCGAGGAAGGATTTACTTCTGATGGTGTTCAACAACCCGGTGATGGAGGGTCTTTGATGGTCGATGAAAATTAAAATTAGGGTTTTCTTGAAATGATCTTAAGCTGAAGATGGTAGTATCGATGGGTCTTTGTGATGTTCGATTGAGGAGATTGAAGTGGTTATTGTTATGAGAAGAATTGAGGAACCAGAGAGAGGAGAAGATAGATCTGTCGCTGTTGTGTTATTGGAACAAGGGTTTTGAATCTGGGGGTTCTCATGGGGGATTGCTAAGGATTGCTGCTGTGAATGGCTTACAAGGCAGAGATGGCCAGCACTGAGGCCAGGAGACTGAGGTTAAAGCTGCAAAGTTAGTTGCAGGCTGGTCATGGTTGTGTATTATTCTGATGCTTGCATTACAGGGGAACTGGGATATTGAGTTGGGGTTTCTGTGTTGGTGATGATTCTGTTTTAGATGAATGCTTAGGGAGGAATAGCTCATGGTTAAATTGGTTGCAAGCTGATGGCGAAGGAGTGGGATGGAAATTGCGGATGCATGCTAGGCAATCTTGCAGTCTGGTGCTGGTGGAATGCAGAGAGTTGTGAATTGCAGTTTTGAAACCTGAGCTGGCATTGAGGTTACAGGGAAGATGGCAGTGAGCTCAGGTCATGTTGTTGAGCTGGTAATTAAGGAGTATGTGCTCAGGCAAAGTGAGCTATTAACAAATGGATTGTTGATGTTCAAGTGAGTATGTGCATGAGCTAAAATAGCAGGGGAATCAATTGAGTTTGGTCTGCGATTGAAATCACAAATGATAGATGCATGTGTAGGGATGTGTTGCAGAGTGATCGAATCGAGGTGTTGCGGTGCATAGAATGAATGGGTCTCAGTGGATGAATGGTTTGGCATTAATGTTGAAGTTGTGTTGGGCATAATGGAGCAAAGCTGGTGGTGATGCTAGTCTAGATATGAACTGAGTCCCGTGTGTCGGTGGGGGTTGGTGGTAATGAGATGGAATTACAAACGGGATTGAATGGATTTGCAATGTGGGCGATTTGAAGTGGTCAGAATGGAAGAGCTGAACCAGCTGGTGCTGGATTGCTAGAGCTGAGAGGCAAGCTGGAATTGAGCTAAGACAGAACATACAGGGATGCATGGGAGTTGCAGGTGGTAGTGATGGATTGCAGTGGGAATTCTATGGAGCTGCAGGCAAGGGAAGCAGTGAGCCAGGGAGAGAATGAGATTTGAGCAGAAAAGAACAAGACAGAGAAGCTTGAAGTGGTGGTTGAGCCGAGAACTCGAGGTTGAAATGAACTAGCTAATGATGGTGCAATACGGGTTTTAGGCGGCCATCATGGTCAAGCACAATCATTGTGCATCACGCTTAGCTCGTGCAAAGGCTCAAGGCCCGGCAATGCGCTTCAATCACCCGAGACACGGTGACTCACATCCCGAGTCATGACCTGACTAGGCTTAACTTGGTCCTCGACCAGATTGACCCGATCCGATCCGATCCCGAACCCGTTGACTCGGTCTGACCGTTGACCGGTGACCGGCGGACTTTGCTTGGCCACCTGAGTCATTTCCGGTGACTTTCCGGCCGATTTCCGGCCACAATACCAGAATTTGGTAGGCCTGGAAAGGTGTTTCTATTTGAGCCTACGTGTAATACCGCAAGTGCACGGTGTCTTCAATGAAGACAGTGGCAAATACGGGTCGATCCACAGAGACGAGGGGTGCTTTTAATGTGATCTAAGGCTTTCTTCAACCGAATCCCAGGTGACATTGTGACAAACAATGGTAAATAAGATGTTTTGCCGATACTGGTGAGATGTAATGAAATAAACCTAAACTAAGGTATAAACAAGTGACAAAAATCGTGCTAAGGTCCGCAATTCCACCACTAACTTCTATTGTGCTTTCAACTAAGTTAAATGTCTTGTTCCTATAGTAGCTAAGGGCGTGTGTCAATTCCGCCACTTAACTAAGGAGTTTCTCCATGTAAACTTCAATTACCCATTAAGGGTACTAACCCGAGCATTAGTTATCTAATCAAGTATAACTAATCAAAGGAATTAGCATTTATATCTAAGGTTGAGCCGCAATACACTCAACACATTTATGACTCGACTACATGTGTATCCATGGCGTTGGTATACACTTTGTGAAAGAAAAGCATTGGGTATTTGTAATTGAAGACAATTGATAATATTAAGCATACAAGATCAATCCAACGAGTTTAAGCACAAATTGGAATCGGGTTTCATTGAGAAACCTAGCAACTAAATTAAAACAACAAACAACCAAATTAAATCTAAATGACAGCACTGGCTAATCCAGGCGTGCCCAATTTCATCTTCTTCACTCTCTATTTATACATGCAGCTCCTCAAAATACCCAAACCCTAAATTCGATTAAAAATAGAAAATAAATGACAATTAAAGCAAACCCATACTCTGATTTCGCTTCCCCTCTTGTCAATTCGTGCTCAGAGAACTCCATGCGTCAGTTGTTGGCTAACCCTAGCTCTAGCTTTTTCTAAATTAGCTTTTAGGGTTGATAGAAGCTAAGGAAGAGAAAACTAGCGCTAGAGAAGTAGAGCAGGTAGCGGTGATGTGGTTGTGTGTCAGGTGAAGGTGGTGGTGAGGGTTGTTGGTCGGGTGAAGGACGGAGGTGGCGGAAGAGGAGCGAGGCTGCTCGCTCTCCGGGTTGTCCGATGGAGACGGGAGAGAGCGAGAGGAGAAGAAAGAGAAGATGGAGTGAAGAATGGGTCCATCGATGGGGGTATAGGGTTAGGTTGATTCTGATTGTAACGCAGTGCAGCAAGGGACGGATGAGAAGGGCCTAGCGAGCGTTGGATCTAGCTGGAGAAGATCTGAACGGCCGAGGATGGTAAGCGGTTTTGGAGCGATCTGGTGTGGAGCAGGGACATCGAGAGAGGATGCGAGCGATGGAGCGACCGTATGATGCATCTAGGCGAGATCTCAACGGCTCGGGATGAGCGGGTTCGGATCCGGGTCGTGGGTAGCTCTAGCCCAAGTCTTCCTTGTTGGGTTGCAACTGATTTGCGCGCGGGCTTTGGCTATCTTCTCCATAGATGTTTGACTCCAATTCTTCGCTCCTTGGCTCCTCAGATTCTCCGAGCTTTATTTACTACCTAAAAACACAAAATTAATTAATACAAATATTTATTCTTGAAAACAAAGAAAACACAGAATCTGGGATAATATCTGATTTCTAAGCGCAAAAGATGAGTAGAATGCCAATAAAAAGGTGTATACATATGCACTATTTGGCACTCATCAGAATTCCGGCGACGATTTTTGGACATATTTTCTACATGGGTTTCTCTCTCTCGTGGGCTTGGTGGATTTTCATCTAATGGACTTTGAAGACTTGACCTAATTTTGGAAGGAGAGAAAGGCTATAAAAAGAGGAATTCTACAACTTTTGGAAATCATCTTATCTCATATCTTATTCTTGGAATTTTGGGAGAGCCGTTTTGTTTACGCTTCTAGGGTTTGGTTTTGTTCTTCTTCTTCTTTGTTTTATTATTGAATATTGATGATGATGAACTCCATAGCTATGAGTAGCTAAATTCTCTATTATTGGTTAAGGATGTAGTCCGATTTCTAAAACTTGTGTGTGCTTTATGTATTAGTTTTCTCTCTTGTTTATCGTTCAATTCTCTCTGCGGTTTTTATGATCACATGATTGAAGTATTGTGATAGGATTATGGTGTTTGATTAGTTAAGTGGCCAATTAATTGAACTTGCATCTTAGTCCATAGCTATTTTAGGGTTTTTCATCAAGCGATAACCTTGAATACGAGTAGCATGATATGTTTACGGTTTGTAGTGATACACTCTCGTAATCATATGTAGAGTTTGACCATTGTCCGAATTGTTTTGCGCAACGCATGACAATTGCATTGATTAGCCTATTTCGAAACTTAATGCTCCTAGGAATTGAACTTGATTAGCGCAAGGCGTTAGGTTATTCTTTAGGTAGAATTCACATACGCAGCCCTAATGTGTGTGTTGATGAACTTGAGAAATTAATAGATTATCTTGCTTTCTTGATTCTCTAGGCTTTTGATAACACAAGAGATTAAATCGTAATTCTAATCATATATGCAAGCACATGTCTAAGATTGAAGATGAATTCCTTGACCAATATCTCTCTCCATTGATTACTTTTTACAATTTACTTTGCTTTTAATTTGTTTTTATTGTTTAAATAGAAATAAGAAATCCCCCAATTGGTTACTTTAAGAAATTGATTACGGAATAACTACAATCGCCTCTCTGTGGATACAAACTCTTTCTTATCATATACTTTAGGAAAGTGAAATTATTTTTGACGCATACGACAGCGATCAGAGGATAAAATGGATTTTTCTTTGTCTTCTGGAAATTTTATTTCTAATGTTTCAGGTACTACAATTTATATAGCAGCTTGCTCCGCTATGGTGTCCGAACCATCCTCCACTTTGACATGTTATTATTGTACTATTAAGGGTCATGAACTCTTTAGTTGTTTCAAGTACAAGCATAAAGTAAGATATACCAACAAACTTTAACGAAGAGCAAATCGATTAACAAACAAGCTCAAACTTGTTCATAAGTCGTCTGAGGTATGTAAACTCAACTCTTCTCTAAAGAAGTTAATTTCGAAAGAAAAAGTTAGACCACTACAGAAAGGAACATGGTCTAAACATTCTACGAAAGAGGACTTTAGGAACTCTTTCCAAAAAGGTCATGGTGGACAGATTATTGTTCACCCCAACACGGCTTAATTGTGTTGGTTGTGGATCTTGTCTCAAGTGCTTGATCCCAAAGAGACAAAAGTTTAGCACTTTCAAGCCTTAAGAAAAAGTTTATTTCTTTTTGCTGTATTTTTTTTTGTTTTGTTTGGAATTCGGTTGATCTTTTCATATCCTAGATTGATATTGAAAAAAGGTTTCCATGTTTTGATTCATTAAATAAGGGTTAAAATCGACAATTCTGCCTTCTTTAGGGTTGAGAGTTGTGCTTACGTGAATCTTCTTACTTTGTATAAAGGTTCCGTAACCCTACATTCCTTTTTCCTTACTTGAAAACTATTTTTATCACAAGTTTACTTGTAGAGCTTGCTATGTGAATTTCTCTCACAAACCCATATTTTTATGGAGACTTTAAGCATTATAACTTCTGATGGAAAAGGGGTTAATATGATTGTTAAGCCATCAATCATGAAGGAAAAAGATAAATCTCCGATACCCTCTTCCTTGAAAAGAAAAAGGAGGAATGTGAGGAAACCAAGGGTTGACCCTTCAAATCTTCAGAAGTTTTCTGGTGTTATTGAAGATTTGAAAAAAACAAGAAAGGATATGCAGAAAATAAAGGCTATTGTTTTTAGGACTCTTGAAATTCAGAAGGCCATGGTTCGACATCAATCAATAAGGTTTGTTGAAATTGACTCATTTCTTCATGAACCTTATGTTCCAATGGTTGTTGACGAAAAAGAGTTCGGGGACGATAAATAATTATTCAAAGGTCTTAATGTCTAGGAAACTTTTTATGGGAATTTATTCTTGTGTTTTAGAAAGGATAACTAGGGTTTGGAATAGCAATTATTGTGAGTACACATATCTATTGCCAACGATTTTCATCTTCCAATGTTTTTAGATTTATTTATTTAAATTCCAAAGTTTATTTGGAAGATGATTTTGCAGTATTAATCTTTATTGGTTTTATATATTGCAAATAATTTTATGTGATATGTGTGTTTACGTCCGTGAACTATGATTGTCCCATATATGTCAAAAGTTGAGTCTATTATATGTCATTATGCAAATATTGATGGACAATAGAATAAACTTTTGATAACGAAGATTAAGTCTATGATATCATCATGCAAATATTGATGAAAATAAAATGAATCTTTGAATATTCCGCAGTATTGATCTTTCCTTGATCCACTTCTTTGTGTAAGTACTGTGTGGCTCCGTAAGTTATCTTATGTTGACCATTCCCGATTAAATTAATCATGGGTTCTCTAGTGGTTAATATAATTGAGCTTTCTGGATACAAATTCATTTATCAAGTAATTTGTTAATGTCCAAAAAAATCCTTCTTTTCTTGTGAAAGTAAGGTCGCTCTTGTTGTTCTTTCGGGAATGACATTTTAAGGGGGAGAGTTCTTAATTTAACTTGTGCTTAATTGCCAAATCTTTGTGGGGAGTGCGACTGTGGAATAGTGTAAGAGTTATCTTGTATCTTTATAAACTCCTTGATGAATACACTAAGTTTCGACTATGTGAAATCATCGAAACAAAGTTGATATGTTCTATTTTAGTCATGAAGTATCTCTATGATAATTTCATTATGATCCCGCTAGTTTTCGTACCTTTGCCAATTTATATTGACAAAAAGGGGGAGAATTATTGTGTAGTTCAAACTACAAATACATATGGTTTACATATCATTATGTAAGGGGGAGTGGTTTTCATTGTGAGATGAAGTATTGAAGTATTGACTAAGGGGAAGTGATACATATCACCATAGTATTGTTGTCAAAGTTGTGATACAATTGAACTTTGATGTTGTGTAATGATACTATGACCGTATAACAATGATTGAGAACATTTGTTTTCTCGTTGTTATCGCTACGGATCTTCAACAACTATGATGCTCAATTGGACACATTCAAAATCACTGGAGTACTTGGAAGTGACGAAGATTTCGAGTAATGTTGAAGGACCAAGGAAATCAAGCATTTGGATGAGAAGCTACAAAGTTTTTTTTTTTTTTTAATCCATATGTATTGATAGTTTTGTCACTAAAATTGACAAAGGGGGAGATTGTTAGAGCACTGCTCGGTCGAACTCGCAAGTGTTGCTATCTCAAGCTTGTTTGTCAAGTTTAGTTTCCAAAACTATAAGTCTTGATTTCTAGTCTACTTATAGCTAAGTCTCGGATTATGATAGAAAGTGTAGTTGAGATTTAGACTTCACGGCGTTCATCGATTTAAGACGAAGAACTACTAAGGGGAGCTTGTGGAACTTCATCAACAAAAGGTATGTGGAGACTTGAACTCATCTATCACTTAAAATCATATCTACTCTATCTCCTATTTGAGACAAAAGTCGTATAGCTATATAGACTTCGATTATACACATTTGATATTTCGAGCTGAGTTTAAATCACCTGCATTTTTCTCGAAATATATGTTGGTAAGCTTTCGCTTTAACCAAGTTCATCTTATATTCTTGATGAAAGTCAAAAAAAGATCATGTGAAAATCGCATGGTAACATCTTATATGATTTGTATGAGACAATCATTTGGTGTAAAATTGGAATGTTTCGTATTGATCATTCGATCACTTGAAAATTGCTTTGAAGCTAATAGTTTGTGTGAGACAGCTATTCTCGTCTTCTAAGAATGTTTCAATGATTGAAATGAGAGTTTAGAACAATTAACCATTAATTGGATATAGCACAGTATGCGTACTTGTATGCTAACTGTTGTAAGTTATTCCAAGTCCGGGAACCATAGTATGCATACTCGTATGGGTACTGGTTGGTTATTTGAAGTCTGGGAACTTAGTATGCATACCCGTATGCATACCGGCATAAGTTCAAATCCGGGAATTCAACCGAGTTTGGTGGTGTACGACAGTATGCGTACACATTCGCATACTGGCGAACCCAGGCCAAGTCCGGCTACTTAGGTATGTGTACCCGTTTGCATACTTGAGTGGGTTATGTTCTAAAATCAGTTTGTTCATGAACTAATATATATAATAAATTAAGGAATGCAATCTTTTGCAAACCGTGGCTATGATGTTCATGAATTGATTCGAGTGAATCAAAATCGATTTTGCTTCAATTGTGTCTTGTATACTTCTATGAGAATATAAACAATTGAACAACTCTATAACTAGTTTCATTTGAGTCATTTGAACTAGTTGTGTTAAGATGAACAAGGTTGATATGAAAGTTTTCGTATGGCTAACTTCGGTTAACTATTGTTGAGCCAACAAGGTGTACACGTTTACGTACGGTTACTCATATCTAAATGAAGTCACTTTTCATTTGTGTGTAACAAGCTAAGTTCGATCTAACGGTTGAAAGATATTAGCTTGAGTCTAATCAGGTTTTTATCTAACGATGAATATTGAATGCTTTGTTACCAAGGTAACATTGATTGCAAACCCTGATTTGAAGACTATATAAGGGAGAACTCTAGAAACTGGAAAACCTAATCCTCACACCTCATGTGTGATACTAGTTGCGACTAGAGTCGATTCTCCTTTAACCTAGGTTTTTCCTAAAACCATTATAGGTTAACACGACTTAAAGACTTCATTGGGATTTTGAATCCAGAGCCAACTATTTTCTCTGTAGTTGCGTGTTCTGATCTTGCTTTGTGATGTGATTTTTAATTGTTGTAGTAAATAAGATTCGAACTCTAAGACTTGTGAAGATTAAATTAGATTCAATGAAAATAATAAATATATACAAAAATAATATAAAAAAACGAGAGTTATTGGGACTAGGATTCCACCGAATTCATAACATAAATTCAAATATTAATTCTAACAATTATAGCTCAATAAATAAAAACACGGACTCTTATTTTTGCCAAGGCAGATTCTCAAAATATTAGATGTAAATTCTAAGCATGGGACATCAAAACATCTAAGTAAGCATGACCCATCAAATGAAATGACAACTAATTAATCAAAATCATAATTCAATTTTAATTAGTGCAAAAGTCATAAAAAAATTAATTAAAATTACCCACGTATGACATTCAGCTTCCCCCCGTCATCACAGTGTTAGGGTCTAGCTCCTCATGAAGAAAACACGCTCAAAAATATAATTCATAGCTCAAATGGTGTTTTTATTCAAGAAAACTAATAAAACAGAGGTTCGCAACGCTTTATGGGCGTCAAAGAATCTACTGTTACAAGTACACTTGTGAAAAATTGTTGCAAAGAAGTTGTTACAATATACGATAAAAAAAAAAGGAGTGATGATGTCACTGTTGATATGTCGCTGCAAAGATTGTTGCAAAACCGAGAAAAGACCACGGTTTATTAACGACAGTCTTTGACAACACTTTGTTCTTCGTGTTTTTCCCAACTGCAACAGCAAAAAAGTCTTTGCAATTCTCGATTCTTTACTGTGTACTCGCCCCAATCACTCCATACCTTTCTCTGCATCCCCCAAAACCCTATATATACTCGATAAGGGCTCAAAATCACTGTAATAAATCCGGAATCATCCTCATTAATGCTTCCAGCCACGTGAATATTTTCTTCCTTTTTTTCCTCCTGCACGCGTATGTAGCTATCCAATTCACTCAAAACTCTCCTTGTTTAACTCAATCACGCTCCACAAGTCTTTCAAACACGCTCAAACTCTTTGTAATCCCGTAACATACCCTTGCAAACTCGTGCTTCTCTATTTTCTTCTACACGATTATTCAGCCAAATCCAATCGAATCCAAGGTCCTTACCATCCCTGTTTGGTTCAAACATGCCCAAAACAACCAAATCCAGCGCTCTAGTCGCATTCAAACTTGTCCAAATTCTTAACAAGGTTTCTGTAGGAAGATAAACCCGAGAATCTGTTCAATATGTAAATCCACCATTCTATCCAATTCTAGTCCAAACGAAGACCATCACCATCCTTGTTGAGTCAAAATAAACAGACCCAATGAGTTTCGGCCCTTGAATCTCCCTAGAACATGATAAAAATTCAAGCTCTAATTATGTTCCGTGAATATCCAGTTTCCCGCCAAAATTGAGTTTTAAACCGAAGAAGATGAAGTGCCCATTAACCAGTTCGCTGGGTGCTGAATATCCACCGGGGGTGCTCATATCCAAATGTCGGGTGCCTTTACTAAAAATCTTGGATTCCTTTAGTAGTTTTCGAGTCAATTCTTTCAAAAATGTTTATTTCCCAAAAATACCCACAAACAAATTTATTATTGATAAAATGAGTCCCAGCTAATGTAGTTATGGGTGAAAATGCGTCGCACTTACGTGCTTATCACTTTGTTCTATCGTATTGAGTACTATCTTCTCTAAGATTTGCTCGAGATTTAATCTCCGATAGGCAAGATAAAAATTAGTCACAAACATCTTCGTCTCATCGTTTGTGATTCCATAATATCTTGTTTCGCTACCATACGATTAAGATTATTGTGAGGTGATTGATATTACTAGGCTGTTCTTCGGGAATATAAGTCCGGTGTATCAATTGGTTCATGTTTACCTTGATTTATCAAAAGACGGAACAAAACTCATAGGTATTTTTGTGGGAGACAGATTTATCTATTCAATAGACTTTTTTGTGTGATACAGATTTTTTTATCAAGTCTTCGACTTTGGGTCGTAGCAACTCTTAGTTGTGGGTGAGATCATCTAAGGTAATCAAGTGCGTAGAATCCCGCTGGGATTCAGAGGCGTAAGGAACGCGACTGTACCTTGATCATTGTGAAATTGGATAGGGCTCAACTACATTCCAGTCCGAAGTTAACTTGCAGTAGGCTAGTGTCTGTAGCGGCTTAATACAGTGTGGTGTTCAAATCTAGACTAGGTCCCGGGGTTTTTTCTGCATTTGCGGTTTCCTCATTAACAAAACTTCTGGTGTCTGTGTTATTTCTTTTCCGCATTATATTTGTTTATATAATTGAAATATCACAGGTTGTGCGTAGTTCAATCAATTAGATAATCCAACCTTTGGTTGTTGATATAATTTGATTGACACTTGAACATTGGTCTTTGGTACCGTTCAAGTTGTTTCTCATAATAATCAGGCTCACGGATTCTATTTGTTTGATTTACTGATTACATTGAGAAACAAAGATACAACTCTTAGATATATTTCCATTGATTGAGTCTGACTTTCTAGTTGATTCTCTTGGAATTATATTGGAGTTTATCCATACAGATTGCCTAAACGAAATATTGGGTGTGGTTGTTAGACCCACTCTTTTTCACTCTTGAAATCACAGAGAATAATATACACAATGGTCCAATTACGAAGCCGTGTATAATGGCCATTCTCTGTATATTATGTCTTATAAACAATATAATGTTCATTTAAACATTTAAGAATTTAATATTGATGCACACACACAAAGTGTTTTAGTGATCATAGATGTCTTAGAGGTGTTTTTGAGAGTCATAGCAATGCTAAATATATTTAATAAATAAGTCTTTGAGCATCTGCTAAACATTTACCGGGACTGTTAGTGAAATGGTACGCGGATCGTTGAGTCATTTCGTGAGTCCGGGAGATACGGTTCGTGAACTAGGTTCGCTAACCGTTGGGCCTTTCACCAATTCAGATCACCATGGTTCATGAATCGGGTTGGTTAACTATCCCATTCTGAGCTTAAAGGTTTGCGAAATGGTTCGCCAACCTTCATGTATTCCGAAAACTCGGATATTTAGGGTTTGGTTCGCCAACCTAACTTGAGCCGAAATTACAGAAGTTCTGAATTTCTCTCTTCGATGTTTGAAACCTTTCCAAATGATAAAATCATTGCTTGGTCAATTTTTAAATGAGCCACAAAATAAAATCTTGAACAATAAATTATTTCAAACTAATGTTGTTAAGGACCTATGAACATCTAATGCTTGAATCATATTTCGAGATGTTTAACAAGACAAGCTTGACTCAAAATTTCTTCTTTGCAATAAATCTAAGTCATACGACATGATCTCAAATAGATAGAATGGTAAAGCTTATGAGTAAATAGAATGGTTCAGTCTTCACATACCTTGTTTAAGAAGTTCTCCAAATGTCTTCGCCGATCTTCAATCTTCGAGGGTGATGTCTGATACTCAACTACCAGCTTCTATACTTAGTCCGAAACTTGATTTAGTAGACTAGAAATCAAGATATAGTTTTGTGCATCTAAAATTGGCAACAAGCTTAAGATATCAAAACTTGTGAGTTCAACCGAGCATTGCTTTAACACTATTAAAAAATTAGGGAAGAAACTCAAAAAACCCATTAAAATATTTTAGTATGTAAGGCCGATTATTGTGCACAATGGTTAATTTTTCCATTTGCAGTGCTTGGTGCTCTCTAAAATTAGTCGTGCCACTATGGGAAAATGGTTAAGTGATAGAGTTTTCATCGTTGGCGATCTAGTCTTTGTCGTTCGACATAATTGATATCGCCAACAGCCGACTCTGTCCCCCTTACAAATAAGCCTACCTTCTAACATTCCTCTTCACACCTTCCTTTTCTATTTTTCTCCAAATTTTTCTAAACAAATATCTTTCTGATCCCTATTTATTTCTCTCCAGATTTCTGTGGCACTAATTTTTTCTTCAAAATGGATAAACCAAAAACAAAAAGAAACATGAGAGTTAAAGGATCAAACATCGCCCCAACGAGTGGATTGAACTATGAGCAAAATAAATAATATGAGTTTCAAAATGTTAGAAAACTAACTGGTGATTGTATATTCCCTGTATATCTAGCCATCTAGAGAGGCTTAATTCAGTCGCTCTAAGAGGTGGGTAGACTGAGTTTTATACGGTGTTCGAGTACCTTTCTATTTTATTTATTTTTTAATAGGAAAGAAGATACATTAACAAATTAAATTAAACTAGATTTACATAAGAGGAGTATTTCACGAGATCTCCAAACTCGTGAGCGGAGACTCGATCCGCTGACCTCCTACTTGAGAGTCAGGCTCCTGGCCAACTGGGCTAACCCCTGATGGTTTATTCGAGTACCTTTCCATGTTGTTAGAGAAAGAGTTCGAAGATATCCTTGTTGGGGTTTGTATTTTATATGACTCAAATTGTTTAAGTTATATTATAACAATGACGGAAGACTACAAACACATTCTTTTAAGGGATTTCGAATGTGGTAAATTTGTTTCTTCTTGTAATTTAATTTTTAGATTTACTAATTAGTTTTATTTACATTCAACTAAGTTTAATCACGAATATGTTGTTTATAGGAGTTACACCGCTAGATTTGTACATGTTAACGGGAATTATATGTCAGGGAAATGTACTTCCATTTGAAAAATTAATGTTGGAGTCGAAAGGAAGATGGAGAGACCGACTTCAATTATACTCAAATGATCAAGAAGGCATTCCATACCATTAAAACCAAAAGCCCGTGAATAAAAGATGCCTGGGTTGTAAAGTTTATTGCAACATTTTGCTAGGAAAATGAATGAAAATATGCTAACAAAGACACGCTATTTGTTACATGAACTATGAGGATCTGTAACATGTGTTTGTGTTGTGAAAAATATTCTTATGTCTATTTCCAAATGCAAGCTTAGTAACATTACTAGGTTTTCTTGAAATGCTAGAAGATTTAAAGAGAGCACCAACATATGATTGGGGCTCCACAATTTTATTAGAACTTTACATAACCCTCGGCGAATGCTCGTGTTTCAAAGAAAACCTGAACGGTTTTTGGAGAGTATTGGAGGTAAGAACCATAACATATTTCTCTCATTTAATTATTATCATTACAAATTTTTTAAATGGTAAATGTGCTAACCCAATAATGTTATTATTTTCAGCATTGGTGGTATACTTATTTCCGTTTTTTCGAACTGTATCTTCATAATAACGCCGATGTCGTTCCAGTTATACAAGAGTACAACGTCGAAAATTGGATGGGGGCCAGCTTGAAGACGGCCAGCTTGAAGACGGTCAACATATCATATATATGTTCGGAGGATTAAACAATTGTGTAGAACAAGTAATAAAATTTTTGTCACGTCGTATTTGTCATTTATTGAGTACGAAGATATGGAAGCCCAGAGTATGCTATAGCTAAGCCTTAAGCAGATTATGTTATACAATCCTATTTCTGGAAAGGGTGTTTGGCATTATGGTCAAAGACACCTTCTTCAGTTGCTAGCTAGGAAGAAAGTTAAAAGCCATCAACCCATATCCAAGTGGAGAGATTTCTTACGACGATTAATTAGTTTTGACAAAGAATGGTCCACATTGGGAGTAACCTGAATGTTTGGCCCAGGATACCCGTGATCAAATTGATTACCTTTCGTCGGTTAACACGATTTACAAAACAAATATTGCTATACAACCGCAAAATTTTGTTTGGGACCAGCTTCAAGTAGGTAGCCACTTGCTGATGAATATCTTCCTCTCCAACCTCCACCACAAACGTCCGACGTATTTCCGTATCCCAGCAGTCAATTGGGTTCATCGTCGGCTATGTCTCAAAAAAAAAAATTGGAATTAAATACTATATCTTCATAAGGAGATATTATTAGTATTCCAATTAGTAATGAAGGTATCACATATACTTATCCATATTGATGGATAAAAGCTACACCGGAGTAGTGCCAGAGCCAGTTAAATGATTATAACCATCTAGTATAGGGATTTCAGAAATTCCACTCGGAAGAGATGCAAAGAATGAGAGAAAGCACGATGTTTGCAATCATTACTACGGCATATTCCAGTCATGGTGGTGTAGGTCCAAGTCATGGTGGTGTATGCTCAAGTTCTAGTGGTGGAAGTCAGGGAATTTTGAGAAGTCGTGGAATTGATGGAAATCAAATAAGTTTGAGAAGTCCTTCTACTCTAAATGTAGTGGTGAATAGTTATACTCCAAATGCACCGGTAGATGCTCAAGCACATATAGGTGGTGAAGTCGTTGACATGGAAACAACTCATGGAGGTTTGTTTAACCAATTGTTAACTGATACTATGACAGACTCCTTGTGATGGCTTGAACATTGAAGCAGCTAGGCAATCTAATTTTCATACCTCGATTGCCTCATCCACATCAACATTTCACCCATTTAAAGTTTGCTATCGTTTTTCCCCTCCACATGAATGATCACCCTCATGTTATTTTTCAAGGTTTTGACGATTCTGGCGAGACTCAACCACTAAGTGAGACTCAAACCGGTGAGATCTCTGCTATGTTGAACACCACTTTTGATCCAGAAAACCTAACATGATGTATCTTTAATGGTTATTTCAATCTTTCTATGTAATTGTTTTATTTTTATTAATGAAAATTATCTTAAAATTAATGTTCAAATCCAAACAAGTTTTACATTTCATTAAGTTTTAATTTAAAAAACACTATCGAATTACATAATAATATTATTGCGTAATATTTATTAAAAAATAAATCCTTGCACACATGAACTCATGCTACCCTCTTATGTTGGCTTATAAGAATTTGGAATGAGCTCTAATTTCCTAAAAAAACATATGAGTTATAAATTAATATGATTTTCATTAAATAAAACTGAGTCATTAAAAAAAGGAAAACATTATTAATATTCGGTTTATTTGGTTTTTGGTACTTACATTTTGACCAACATTAGTGTTTGGTCTAACTTTTGTCCAAGTTAGTGCTTGGTACTTGGAAATGACGTTGACCCGCGCTGACTAACTAAAATCTTGACTTCTGTTTAGTATTTATTTTTATTTTTAAAATAATAATAATTACTTAACATCGTTAACAGCGCCGTCAACACGTGATTTTCTTATAAAGTCACATGACTACAACTTTATTGTACGGTCCAGATTCTCTAGATCTAACGGCCTGATTTTTATTTTTTCAAAAAATATGACCGTTTGGACATTACCTATAAAAGAACCTTTTCTCACACTATTTTCTACCACCTCACATTTTTCTTCTCCTGAACCTGCAAATTCTTATCTTCATCGTCAATAATCTTCTGCACCCACATTTCTTCACCCAGAAGCATACATAATGGAGGGTTCTAGCTCATCATTAATTGAAAAGTGTCATCTATGTATTTTTGATGGTCATGTTGCTCGAGATTGTCCCTGGGAAGGCACAAAATGCACCCTAACCAACTGCAAGGGGTACCTATTTCTCAGAAAAGTCAGAAAGGCAAAAAGGTTTCCAACCTTATGTGAAGTGCAACTATTGTGGAGTTTTCATCTAGTTAGATGCTTATGTAGCATCACTCAAAGGAATTCCACCACCTATCCCACCCCCTATGAATGATGAATACAAATGGCTGAAAGATAAACAGTTCTACTGCTACTCATGTGGGGATGCTGATCACATGGATTATAACTGCAAAATCAACCTCTTACCATGCACAGATCCAGGTTGTGATGGTAAGATGAAGCTGCTGACATCCAAAAAAACTGAATCTATTGGCAACAAGTACTACTTATGTCAAACATGTAAGAAGGTTAAGTTTCTTTAAGAATATAAGAAAGTGGTGGAAGATGTATGAACCCAGCTAGTTGTAATACCTATGATCTGCTAATCTAAGTAATTTGTTTTATATTGTTCCTAAACTAACAAGCAACACTAACTTATACAACAACAATCCATTCATACACACATAGTTTATAAAGATAAAAACTTTGAAACCATAATGATGATGTTCATTAAGCAATAACAGTTGAGGTTCCAAAAAGTTTAGAAACTTAGATCTAATTGTTCATAAAGATGAAAACCTAGATACCGTCATATAGTAGTTCATAAAACAAGCAACTGCATATGTTGTTCAAAACATGTAGAAGTGTAAATAAAAGCAACTGCAGTTGTCCAAAATAGTGAAAATGTGGACTTAAAGCATAAATTATCATTCTTTAGTAAGATCAATAGTTATTCCATTGAGGGCATTACCTATAGCCCTTTGGATCCTTCTGCTCCTTCTTGGTGGTGAAGGCAATACAGTTCAGTGCTCGGATCGTTCACCTCATGCTCGACTCGGGTTACAGTGCGTAGTAGTGGATCAGGCAGCAAGGGCTCAAGAGTTTGTCTTCTCCTTTTCTGTTGTACACCATCACCTCTGGTTCTAGCACCACCACCTCTGGTTCTAACACCACCACCTCTAGTACTACTACCACCAAAGTTTCCTGTCATAAAACAACCATCTAAACCTCCAATAGGCACTGCAGCTACATATGGATGTTGCACAACAAGAGGAATTGGTTCTTGCAAAGCATAAGGAATGGGTTCTTGCGACAAGAATAAACAAATGGGTGCATCTCTAATAAGAAAATACCAGAAAGTTTGCAGGGATTAACTAACCTAACACTTGAAAAATAGAAGTATGGTGTCAATTTGCAGGGATTACCTGAGCCCTTCGAGTCTTTGGAACTGCATCCTCACATAGAAGATCTATACCAAATATGCGCCCTCCCTTTTTATGAACACCAAACGTCGAACCCCTCCTTCCACCTCTACCCCCACCACTAGTACCTGGAGTCCAACCACCTCTTCCGAAAGATCTTCCAGGAGGGACCCAAACTGGTGCAGCTGGTGCTGGTGCAGTTGGTTCAGTTACATCCCCAAAGAGCAAGTATTCAGCTCCTCTACCACCTGTCCTGCCACCTCCTCTGTCACCTCCTCTACCACCTGTCCTGCCACCTCCACTGCCACCTGTCCTGCCAGCTCCTATACCACATGTCATGCCACCTCCTCTTCCACCTCCTCTGCCAACTGTCCTTCCACCTCCTCTCCCACCTGTCCTTCCACCTCCACTTCCACCTCCTCTTCCACTATTCTGTTGTTCATTTAGATACTCTACAAAATCCATAGATGGATTCCTCATCACTTGTGGTTCACCACCTGCAAACAAAGAATATTATTAAAGTTAGTCAAAACAAGATAAAGATAAAGATAAAGCCAAAAAAAAAAAAAAAAAAAAAAAGTTCACCACCTTGGGCAGCTTCAAATTCAGCCTTTCTAGGACAACCCCTCTTGTTGTGCCCAAATTCAGTACATAATTTACACTGCTTCCTCTGTCTATTTCCACCTCTAGCTTCATCTGCATCTCTTCTCCTTTAAGTCCTTGGTCTGCCTCTCTGCCTCTCATATGGTGGAGGTTTTACTTTATGTTGAATTTCATCCAATGACTTCCATTTACATACATTGTCCATTGGACCAACCATTCCATCATATGTGGTTTTGTACTTGTCCACATGATGATATTCATCAACATACCTCCAAAACAAGAAGAAAACAACAAAAAAATTAATTATAAATAAAGTTGTTAAAAATAAAAATAAATAAATTAAAGACAAACATGAAACAACTTACTCTTTTCAGTCAGCATTTATGTTGAAAAATGAAGTATTGATTGCATGTTCACAAGGAATCCCAGTGACATCCCAAAACCTACAAGAACATTGATACTTAGGCAAATCAACAACCCAAGAACATCCATTCCTGTGATCAAGGACTGTCCACACATCTTTGCTAGTAGGGACCCTTTCAAATGCTGTTGCTTTTTGCCTGTTCATATTATAAATCTCTTCTGCCCTTGGGACCACACCTCCATCAGGATAACTCTCACCTTGTAGTCTCCTATCAAACATCAACCTTGTCACCATCAGGTGATACTTCTCAATAAACTTACAAACATGTAAACCTCTTATATCCAATATCCATGCATTAAAAGCTTCACAAAAGTTTGAAGTTATGTGTTCACAGCTTGATGAAGTATCAAAGAAAGCCCTTGCCCACTGTGCAGAATCTTCTCTCTGTAAATAAGCCACTGCTTCTGGTCTTACATCCATCACCTTCTTCATTTTTATATCATGATCTTCCTTCACATATGACCTTGCTGCATTCCATGCAAGTGCTTCTAGATGCTTTTCAGGGTGATATCTTTTCATGTTCTTGTACATATGTCTAAAATAATACCTATGGTAATGATTCACATCGACAAAGTTTGTGTCAACAGCTGATATGAGTCCCTTCTCCCTGTCTGATATGAATGTAAGTGCTCTTGGATGTAGTTTCAAATATGGGGCAACAATCCTAAGAAACTCAGTCCAATTCTATTTGTTTTCCTTTCTACATATGAATATAGCAATTGGAAATAATCCATTGTTTGCATCTAATGACATAATGCTTAAGCAAACACCTCCATACTTCCCTTTCAGAAAACAACCATCTAAACCTAGAATAGGTCTACAACCAAGTCTAAACCCTTCTAGAGAACATTTATATGCTATACAGAGATACTTGAACTTACCAAATACATTGTTGTACAAACTAGCAATACTTACCATCATTCCTCTTCAGTATTTGCTCACAACATTCAGGACTTAAAGCATAACTTTCTTCATAGTTTCCAAAAAATCTTTCCATACACATATGCCAAGCATGCCAAGTAGTCCAATAATAGATCTCTACAGAGTGAACCCTCTTCACTTCAGACTTTAAATCCTTTGGTTTATAGTTAGGATGAGCTTTAAAGGCATCTAACATAACCCTGAATACCCACCTACAAACACAAAACAGTTCACACACACATTAGATACCTAAAGTAATGTTGAACATAAAAAAATAATAACTTAAACAACATTTGTAAACACAATTACCTTGCTTTGGCCAAGGGATTGTTGATTCCATGAGTGGTTTTACAAGTATGCTCAAAATCACCCTTCTTGCACCTAAATGTAACTTTATCCCAAATTCTTGAGCAATATACATTCCATTTACAGTTTGGGTCCTTGCATTTATACTGCTATTGAATTTCAGTATTCTTGACCTGGACAATGTCAAAATTCTGAAATATATTTTGATCCTTGATGTAATCCCTGCATTCTTGGCATGAAGCCCATTCTTGCCCAACAAACATCTTGTCCAGAATAGTAGTATCACTCTTCCAAGTCTTCAACTCTTCCTCTTCATAGACTCTTCCTGTTTTCTCCACATAGTCATGATACACTGCACTCTTCTTAATCACACTTGCTAATCGCTTTCACCCATGTCATCCTCTTTCTCAAAGGGAGTTCTCTGTGGAACTTCTATTGGATCTTGTTCTTCATCTGACTCTGACTCACCAGCAGATATATACTTCTCTTCAGGATTACACTTGTTGATATTGAGGACCTTTTTCTTAGTTAGTTCCACAGCAGCTTCCTCTACTTGAGTAACTGATTCAACTTGGCTCAAATCCACATCAACATATGATCCACCTGCTGGTTCACTAACACTTCTACCTAAACCATTTACACAACTACTTGACCCAACTTCATTAACAACTTTGCTATCTCTTCTTGTACCACCACCCTCTTTAAAAACTTTCCTAACCTTTCTTGTACTGCCACCCACCTCTTTAACACCTTTCCTAACCTTTTTTGTACTGCCACCCACCTCTTTAACACCTTTCCTAACTTCATTTACACTACTACTTGACCCACCTTCTGTATTCACATTCACTGTCACATTTACATTGACATTTAAATCATCCACCTGACTTACATTCACATTTAAATCATCCACCTGACTTACAACAGTTTCCTCTTCAATACCTTTGGTACTATTTGGCTTGTCATACCTGTAACTGTGAGAGCCAATTTAGCTCCTCATCACCCAAACAATCAGGCCTTTTTGCATTTAAATGAGAATCCTTTTTGGCCCTACTAGTCCCTACCAAATAACCATCTTTAGTTGGGTAATATTTAGGCAGTTCAGACCCATCCATTTCTGCACATCAACATCACACTACAAATTAATACATTGCATACTTTAATCAAAGGACCACTTCACTGTATACTTTAAAATCAAAGAACCACTTCACTGTATAAAGATAAAACCATATAGAATTTGTGGAAACCAACAAAAAAATCCGACAAAGTAACCATTAAACAAACAAACCCCACGTTCTATTTCCCCTTTAAATTCTTAAAAAACACCCAATTCCAAAAATCCCCAAATTAAAAAAAACCATAACTTTATGAAATCGAAAAAGGAAAGAAATCAGACAAAACCTGACACTTAAATTACTCTAAAAGGATCGAATCATATCAAAAATAATGAATCTAATGCAGAAAACTAACGAAATCGTACACAAATCATAACACTTACCACTGTAATCGATTTCACAGGTACACAAGAAGTTCCTTTCACCAAAATCTTCCAAATAAGTCTTCAATAACTAAAAGAAAGTAATAAAACCTAACAATAACACTCGATTAACCTAGATTCAATCACGATCTGAATCTCTCCTAACATTTTCTTCGCTCTTCTCTCTGATGGTGGCGGGTAAAAAAATACAGTAATGAAATTAGGGCAAACATCTTTTTCGTTTATATCGATCGGGTAGATTCAATCTTAGCCATTCATCGAAGAGACTGCTATTGCACATACACGTGTTAGATGGGAAACTCTATTAAGGACATGGTTTGTCATTGTTGGTAAAGTTATTTAATTTTTGGTAATTAACTATTTAATTCACGGAAAAAGAACCACGTCATAAAATTGGTTAGTCAGCGCGAGTCAACGTCATTTCCAAGTACCAAGCACTAACTTGGACAAAAGTTAGACCAAACACTAATGTTGGTCAAAATGTAAGTACCAAAAACCAAATAACCCTTAAGATTCTCACTAGTTTGTCGATGGACAATACGGGATGATCCCCTTTATCATCCACAAATTTTCCGCATACTTTCTCACATCTTTATTGATAAAGGAAATTCAATTTTGAAGGCTTTTACATATTTTTTCTCAAATTTTCATTACCGGCTGTTTATGGGTGAAAACTATTCCTGCCGAATTTGGTAATTTGGGGTGTGTGGATGAGGAATGAATCTAAACCCCTAAACAAATGCATTGCGCGGTGAGTGCTTGTAGATCGGAAATCAATCTGTGCAAGTCCGGCCTAAACCACGAAATGGCCGTTCCAGACTTGTTTCGGTCACAAAGTGAAGGAGATGGGGTTGATCTTAGGGAGGGAAGCGAAGAAGGTGTTGAGATTGTGAAGGTGTTGGCTTGCTTATGACTTGTAATGTAAAAGCCGAACCGGCTACGGGATGCAAGCTATCGATTCCGGTGTTTTGTATTAACACTTGGTTTCTTTTTTTATCCTGGACTTGCTCTGTTGGTGGAAATAGGGAGGAGAACCTATTTATACAAGTCATTGAGCCTTATTCACGTCTCTCGCGGGAAGTGGAGGAAGTGGAGTGATGGAGTAGTGGAGTTGTGTGTCGGTGCTACACGATCGCCTTGCCCACTTCTCCCGTCATCGCTAACCGTCCATAACTTCCTAACACGTTCTTGTGATAGCGCGTTGCACGCTGCACGCTGTAAAACACCAGACCAATACCCCAGTATGTATCCCCCAGTTTGTGACATGATTGATGTCTGGAATATGTGGATCGTGGATCCACGAAAGGTAGCATGTAATGCTAAGTTGAATAACTGCGTTATTTAGAAAGTTGATACATGTGAAGTATCGTGTGTATTTTTTGCAGGTACTACATCCTGGTGTGGTAGAGTGACGGGAGATGACGCCTCACTGACCAATTAACTCCTGACCAAGGTTGTATAACCAAGCCGATGAAGTTGGACGGACGAGATGATCTTTGAGACACTCATCTGCGACCGTTGGTGGAATTAGGGTTTTAGAAGAGGTGCGCAAGCATCCCTCTTCAGCCTGGTCGAATTCCATCTTGGGATATGACTTTGGCCAGGCCGACCGTACATGCGTGTAGACGGCATGACGGTGTAGGCGCCTATTGGTAGGCCTGGAAAGATGTTTATATTATGGCCTACGAGTGATAACCGCAAGTGCACGGCGTCTATCGGAGACGCGGCAAGTACGAGTCGATCCACAGGGAAATGGGATGCTTATGTGATCAAGGCTTCTTCAACTGAATTTCAACAAGTGCAAGTAACACAAATGTTTTTGTCTTGATACTGGCTGAGTTATAGTGTGACAATGGGCTAAGGATGAAATACAAGTGGTGACAATGGGATACTAGGGGTCTTCAATTCCACCACTAACCTATACTATGTTTTCAACTCATGAAATTATTCTTATCCTTATGACACAGATAAGGGAGAGGTGTCAATTCTGCCCTATGTCTAAGATGTTTCTCCAACCTGATAGTTTTGATCACAACTAAGGTAATTATCCAAAGTATTAACCGTCTAGCTAAAGCACAATTAATCGAGGTTAAATATTAGTCTAATTTGAGCTTGAGTTGTAGCATAATCATCACAGGGGTAATCTAACTACAAAGCATACATGGCATGCACTTTGTGAGAGCAAAGCAGGACATGCTAAGATTAAAGACTACCTTAAACATGATTAAGCATTTAAGAACAATACATGAGCATGAAAAACACAGGTTATAAATTAGGGTTTCATCTAAACCCTAGTATTCTGATTTAGAACATAACTAAGACAAAAATTAACCTAAAATTGTCATGCTCTGGCTAACCCAGGCATGCCTCTAACATCCAAAGTTCCATTCTATTTATACATGCCCAAATACCCAAAACTTCAAACCCTAATTTATTTTTAAAATAGAAATTAATTGAAAAATAAATCAAACCCATACTACGATTGCCTCTCGAATTGAGCTATTCTCTTGTCAAATCATCCATGCATCGCTTGTTTGTGAACCCTAGCTCTAGTTATCTCTGATTTAGTTTCTAGGGTTGGTAGAAACTAAGAAAGAGATATCTAGGGTTAGAGATGAGGCGTAGGTGGCTCTTTGGAGTTGTTGTTTGATGTCGGGAAGGTGATGATGGAGGTGGTGTTGACAGGGGATAGGGTGGTGGCGAAGGTGGCTCTGTCAGGGTATGGAGGTGGTAGTGAAGAAGAGCAGAGCTCTGCTCTGTCGGGAGAAGAAAGAGAAGGAGAAGAAGAGAATAGGGTTTGGTCGTGGGGGGTATAGGGTATTGGTGGTTTTGGCGTGAGGCGGGCATAGCAAAGGATGATGTGAGGTGTGCAGCGAGCATCGGATGCGTGGGAGAGATCTGAACGGCTCAGGATGTAAGCGGGTGATTCTGCTGTTGAGCGAGAGCATCAAACGTTGATGTGCAAGGCCGAGCGAGCGTAGGATGTGGCGAGTGAAGATCTTAACGGCTCGGGATGAGCGGGTTCGGATCCGGGTCATTGGTAACTCTAGCCCATGTCTTGTAGATGAGTTGCAACTGATTCGCGCGCGTGCTTTGGCTATCTGCTCCATACATACTCGACTCAATTCTTCGCTCTTTTGGCTCCTCAGATTTTCCGAGCTTTATTTATTACCTAAAAACACAAAATTAATTAGTACAAATATTTATTCTTGAAAACAAAGAAAATACGAGAATGCAGGATAATATCTGATTTATGAGCACAAAAGACGAGTAAAATGCCAATAAAAAGGTGTATAAATATGCAATATTTGGCACTCATCAAATACCCCCAAACCTGAATTTTACTTATCCTCAAGTGAAACAGAAATAAAGAAATCCTAACTATACCCCTGTCGCAGGTCTCTCGAATGCATTTAGCGTATGCACTAAGCCTTTAAACCCCTAGGTGTCCCTAGTGGACGAGTTGTAGTCTCGTGAGGGTTTACAAGAGGTGTACCCACAAAACCTTCTCCAACTTCGAGTGTAAAAGAGTCTCAAGCCTCCAAGAAGCTATGAGGACATAGAGTTTCTGCGTGCTAGTAACATGAAGTTAGAACTACCAAAGAACGCATTCTCATCCTTAAGTCTTTGAGCGAGAAGTAACCATACCATATGAAAGAATTCGGATTCGATTGTGATCATAAGTCTCAACTTCTGCCTCACCATTAGGGTTTTATGATAATTGCACTCAAAAAGATCGCTTTTTAGTCTCTCATGTGTGCAGGCAGGAATAAAGAGAGAAATCCCGCACACGTTGTAGGTAAGAAGGATAACCTTCCGAAATAAAATCTGAGACTCCACAGAGGTGTGGACAAAAAGAATCTTTTTCCGATGATCTCTAAGGAAGGAAATCAACCATTAGCAAGGGGTGGAGTACTCACTCACTTCTCACCCGATCGGCAATTAATATCACTCTCTCATAGGAACCATAGAAACGTCTTCAATCTTCGGTCTTCGGTCTTCAACCGTTGATGACTTAACTTCTAAACTTCACAAAACTTTACAATTTTTAACTTTTCTACTCAAATTCCTTGTTGTTTGGATTTTTCTTTTTCAATTCTTCTTTACCATGGTGGTATCAAAACTAAGAAAATAAACTACAATATTTTTTTTTTTTTTTTTTTTTTTTTTTTTTACAATAAGTGAAAATAAAAATACAAATAATGAAACAACTAACTCCATGGACAAAGGACTTTAACACTCAATTTTTCCACAACTTGTATTGTCTTGATTTTATAAATTTTATTAATTCTCATCCTATTTTCTTTTCTTTGTTGCACATAAACCTTGGACTATATCAATTTTTCTTTCAATATTCTGATGATGCTCCGTTTGCTGACGATGATGTGTTTCTATGGGTCTTGCTGATTGAGAGAGAGAGTGATGCTAACGGCAAATCGGTATTTAGAAGTAGTTTTCATCTTTAAACGTCACCCTCATGATTGACAAAAACTAGCACTCAAGAGATCAAAAGTAGTGCTGAAAGTGGTGAGAAGTTGGGTAGCTCACCATTCCTACCCGGGATTGACGTACGGTGACACACACTCTAACAGCTTTTCTAGAAAGTTGCAAAAATTGAAGGTTGGTGCCTCACTTGATGTAAAATGGGTAGTCTCCACTATGGGTGATCACAATTCTACTACCGAATATCTAAACAACACCTAATTCGCTCTCCGGTATGGTTAAATCCAACTTAACGCTCTAATCAACTAAGAAACCCGATTGTGTTCTCCGGTACTTCTAACTTCGTTATTTCGGTCGATTCTCTATGTAAACATAGCTAGAAGCATGCTAGTGACTCTAAAATCTCTAAAAGTTGGAGGTTTTTACAAAAAGAGTTTTTGAATTTTTTGAATTTTTAGATTTTTTTTTTTTTTTTTTTTTTTTTTTTTTTTTTAAATCACAACATGGAAAACAAAAAGACTAAAAACTCTACATGCAAATCACACCCCCAAACCTAAATCAAACATTGTCCTCAATGTGTCAACAAATAGGAAAAATTTAAACAGTCACATACCATGAGAACTATGTTTGAAAAGAGAAAAGGGAAGAGATTACCGGATGTCGGCGAAAGCAAGGTTAGAGCTTCACTAGTCAAGGCTAGAATCCAACATTCTCAGCGGAGATCATATCGGATTAGCACAAAATATGTACAAGAAGACTCAACCGATTCAAGAAAAGAAAATTTAACAAGTCCTACTGGATTATATACAATAAAAATTTGCCATAAACCAACAATCTAAAGAGTTGAGGATCAACCCAATAGAAAATATGTACAAACATCAACATGACCTTACACAAATATAAAATGAGAGTGCAAGTAAGACCGCAAATGTGAAAGAGTTTCCCCCAAACCTAAACTTGTGAACGGGTGTGTTTTTGAGCACAAAATCTTGCAATTTTAAAGGTACATCATGCAAAAGGTCTAACTCAAAATGAGTTTTGCTAATAACAGTGCATACACATTCCAACCGTGGTTCCTTAAAAGTGTTATACTTTGATGCAAAATAGTCCAAGAGGACTTGGGAGGCACAAAGTTCTAGGCCTAAACTGGGAACTCTCGGAAAAGTTGGTTTAAGATTTTTGTGACAAACTACACCTCGCCTTGGTGGAGGAGTTTCAATTTGTGACTTAGGAGAGAGATTAGGTACATCTAAGTTGTTTTCATGAAAAGATCATTTGCACCATCATGCACTTTCCTAAGGTCGAAGAAGGTAAATCATGCTCACCAAAGATAGAACAATTCATCACTTTCCATGTCATACTCATCGGAGGAGGCAACATATTGTGACATGGGCGGGAATCGACACAACAATAATATCATTATCCAAAAGAACATTAGTGTCAACGTAAGATTCATCCTTTCCTAAGTCACAAACAAGGTGTGAAGCATGCTCACTCTCACTGAAGAATTTCACAAACCCAAGCTTAGAATTAACATCACATATATGAATGTTAGAAGAAGTGTCATTCATAGGGTTCACAGAAGAGACGCCTAACGTCTCTGAACCCAAAGATTCTACTACATTTTCAGTATACACATGCTCTTCTAACATATCATATTCATCATCATCATCATCATCATCATCATCATCATCATAGCACAAATGCATTTCCCTATTCAAAATTGTAGTATTTCTAGTCCACTCATTTATTTCTATGTGAGGCTCATATTCAATATTAGTTACATGAGTAGGACTTTCAACATGCAATTCATTAGGACTAACATTCATTTCACCCTGAAATTCCTCCCTTTCCTCATTTAGTGCATCAAGGATTTGACTCATTTTGAGTTCTAAACTCGCAAACCTTTGGTCAGTTAACTTTTGATATTGCACAAGGTTTTGATTGAATTCTAAAATTTCATTATGTTGTTCAATGAAAGGAGAGTCTTCAACAGTAGGAAATTCATAATCAATGCTATATGGTTTATCACACTCCTAGCATTATTTTGTTCGACGAGTCTGAGATTTTCCTCCACAGATTGAGAAGTACAAAATTGTTCAACTTCCCACTGTGGTGGATGATACATGTGTGCATGGTCATTAGGGTATATAAAAGACTGATCGCAACCTTGAAAAGGTTGATTATGGTCCCAATGACTCTTAGCTTTGTAATCATTGGCATTTCATATTTTGGATGATATTCTCTAGATTGCCTAAAATCATGCAAAATATAGCAATTCTCACAGGATGGCCTAAGCCTCCACATAAGGTACAAGCATAGATTTCAGATTGCATTTCTAAAGTTGTGATTTTAGCTTCTAACCGATCCAAAAATGATGATTGTGTGAGTCAAGGCATTATAAAGATGTTTATTTTCAACTTTGTGGTGGATGATACATGTGGGAATAGTTATTAGGGTCCATGTATTGAGGTTCGGGGATGTGACAATGTCCATAAAAATCCCTATAACTATTGACATCATGGTTTGTTGGAGGTTCATAATGTGAAGCATGCCCGTAAGCAAGCTCTCTCGATGGATTGGCTTCCATCCCGATTTGCAAACCAAAATCCCGACATGATCTCTAACTAGCACTAGGCTTGTTGCAGGAGATTGGATTTTTTTTTTTTTTTTTTTTTAACCCGTTCTCTAATGACCTCGGGCATACATTAGAAAAACAAAATAAAAGAAGAAAAATCCTAAACGGAAGGGAAGTTATATGCAATTGCAAACAAGGTCGACTCCACCACAAGAAACCTCACTGATTTCTAGCAAAAAAAGCATGATGGCTCCACTTAGATTGTTTTCTAGACCAAACTTCTAATCCTTCGAAAGGGAATTCGTTACAATCTGAGCAAACCCTCTGGAATTAATCGAGTTTAAGTAAATTGAATAGAGGCGAGGAAGCTGCATGAGCTTTGATACCCAAGGCCTCACCGTATTACAAGGCGGCTATCACGCATTCAACTTACGTAAACCATCATGAACTTGGAAGTATGCTTAAAGAGTAACCAATATTTTTGAACGACTTTCCTACTAAGCTTGTTACCTTATAGGTCTCGTTCTATTCCAAATTTTAAAGCTTAGGTTCACGTTAGGTATTGTTTTCCTAAGGCGGGCAAGAAGAGAACGGTGATGAAATCCGAACCCTTATCTTGTATGGCCAGTCCTTGCCCTTTACTAGGAAAACAAAACCGCCGTATTCAAGTCCTCGACATATATGCAAACGAAGGAATACAAAAGAACTCGCTAACGAGGATTCACGAGTGTTTCGACAAACTTACCTCCCATACCAGACGGGGATGAACCGTTGTTGTCGACTCGGGCCACGACTCCTATGTCATGAACGAACCCGAGGGGCCGAGGTGATATTGTAATCACCGTCCTTCTCTCGCAAAAGTTTGATACTTAATACGACCCTTCCGTAGGGTTTTTAAAATAAAATAAAAGAATGTCCAAAGTGTCCAAGTCCAAAAAGATAAAATGCAAAAGAAAAAAGAAAATTACAAGAATAGAGAAATCCTAATACAATCTAAAAATAAATAAATAAAATAAACTCTTTTTTTTTTTTTTTTTTTTTTTTTAAAATCTTCTTCTTTCGCTCCTTTAGCTTCGCCTTTTACTCCAAGTCTTTTAAATATTCACCAAAAGTCAGGCAAATTTTCTTTGCTCCGAATTCCAAATTCAAAGAAAAGACAAAAACTAAAACGTAAAGAAGAACAAATAAATTTTCTACAGTTTTTTTTAGCAAAAATGAAAACCGATTCAACTTTCAGAAATCATCGAGTTAGGATTGACTCACGATTCAAGGAGTCAACTCAACTCGGCTAGGTTCAACTCAAAGGAATGCGAACTAGCCACTCACTCGCCTCACCTCAGACTTTTACTCAGCTGAGTCAAAGTTTTCTATTCAAACCCTCACTCACCACTCGGCTCACTGCAGATCGATCTCACTCAAAGTTTCAAAGAATCTCGGCTCAAATGTTGTGATTTTTAGTGGTTATTAACCTAGTAGAGCTAGACTCACTTAATCGACCAAAAAAAAATTACCAACCTCACACAGATCTCTCCCAAAACTATCAACAATTCTCTCCAAAACCGTCAAAAACTCTCAACCAACTCTCCAAGTAATGCGGGACAAAGATAGGGTAGATTTAGAGTATGGCTAGGCTAATGATCAAAAGAATCGAATTGGCGGATTTCACAGAACAACATTTACCCAGCTGGTAAATTAAACAATGACAGCACAGTTTGCAAAATTCCAACTAAGAGCATGCAAGAATATAGCAGGGGAGATATAACACAATATTGCAAGATCGAGATATCACAAGTAAAGTTGCGGGGGCAATGATAGGGCTTTGCAAAAATTCGGGATGGTGCACGAGATTATGCAAAGTCTCGAGCAAAAGTGCTACAACCCAAGGACTCAAAAACTTAGAATTTGCAAATTCCAGATGTTGGTGATCTATCCTAGTTGCGGTGAAATCTTAGGCGGGAAAAATAGGTTCTAAGCACAGTTCAAGCTAACTCTAATCACAGGTTGCAACTTAGAGTTTAAGCAAAGTCTAACCTAGCTACGCTTTAAGTAAAATAAAACAACATCAACTCGAGCATGCAAATTTCATTCAGCAAGCAAGTTACGGGGCATACATTCAATGATCGGCAGAAGCGTATACACAACAATTGAGTTTAACAATTATAGTACGAGATCAAGCAGATTATATTCTCAACTCGTATGTGCATATGGGAAGATTTTTCGTGAGCATGCACGTTGCGAGACAAATTATCGCTTATTGATTATTTTTTTAAAAAAAGCACAGTTTAAGCAAGAAAATCTCACTCGGATCATGCAAGATTGCAAGTCGTGGAGCAAGCTATATATACAACATTTCGCATCATGCAAACATGGCGACTTAGCATTCAAAATGGAAATTGCAGTGGAGTCACTTCAACTGCAGGCAGCCCAAGATGGTCGTCTTCTTTACTGCAACTATGCTCAAATTCTTTGTTCTTTCCTGCTGGGAATATTTGGATTAGATGGGATTGACTAAATTGGGGTTTGGTGATGCTCAAAGGCCAACCACCAAAAGCAAGAGCAAAGCAAATGGGCTATAAATCATTGCTTAAACTCTGCTAAAGTGCCAAAGGCAAATTAGCGAGCAAAAAGTGATAAAACTCAAAAAATGCAGAGCAAAAACAGTGAACTCAACAAACTTGCCGAGCAAAAATATGGAAAAACAAAGATGTTAGCAAATGGAAAAATAGGATGATTACAAGCAAAAATATGCAAAAGTAAGATGATGTATGCAAGATGAGACTAAAAACTCGTAAAAATTCAAACCAAAAGCTCGGTTGCACAACCAAGTCCCCGGCAGCGGCGCCAAAAACTTGGTAGGCCTGGAAAGATGTTTATATTATGGCCTACGAGTGATAACCGCAAGTGCACGGCGTCTATCGGAGACGCGGCAAGTACGAGTCGATCCACAGGGAAATGGGATGCTTATGTGATCAAGGCTTCTTCAATCGAATTTCAACAAGTGCAAGTAACACGGATGTTTTGTACCGATACGGCCTGAGTTGTAGTGTGACAATGGGCTAAGGATGAAATACAAGTGGTGACAATGGGATACTAGGGTCTTCAATTCCACCACTAACCTATACTATGTTTTCAACTCATGAAATTATTCTTATCCTTATGACAGATAAGGGAGAGGTGTCAATTCTGCCCTATGTCTAAGATGTTTCTCCAACTGATAGTTTTGATCACAACTAAGGTAATTATCCAAAGTATTAACTGTCTAGCTAAAGCACAATTAATCTGAGGTTAAATATTAGTCTAATTTGAGCTTGAGTTGTAGCATAATCATCACAGGGGTAATCTAACTACAGTGCATACATGGCATGCACTGTGAGAGCAAAGCAGTGACATGCTAAGATTAAAGACTACCTTAAACATGATTAAGCATTTAAGAACAATACATGAGCATGAAAAACACAATTATAAATTAGGGTTTCATCTAAACCCTAGTATTCTGATTTAGAACATAACTAAGACAAAAATTAACCTAAAATTACTGCTCTCCGCTAATCCAGGCATGCCTCTAACATCCAAAGTTCCATTCTATTTATACATGCCCAAATACCCAAAACTTCAAAAACCCTAATTTATTTTTAAAATAGAAATTAATTGAAAAATAAATCAAACCCATACTCGATTGCCTCCGAATTGAGCTATTCTCTTGTCAAATCATCCATGCATCGCTTGTTGTGAACCCTAGCTCTAGTTATCTCTCGATTTAGTTTCTAGGGTTGGTAAAACTAAGAAAGAGATATATAGGGTTAGAGATGAGGCGTAGGTGGTCACTGGAGTTGTTGTTTGATGTCGGGAAGGTGATGATGGAGGTGGTGTTGACAGGGGATAGGGTGGTGGCGAAGGTGGCTCTGTCGGGGTATGGAGGTGGTAGTGAAGAAGAGCAGAGCTCGCTCCTGTCTGGGAGAAGAAAGAGAAGGAGAAGAAGAGAATAGGGTTTGGTCGTGGGGGTATAGGGTGTTGGTGGTTTTGGCGTGAGGCGGGCATAGCAAAGGATGATGTGAGGTGTGCAGCGAGCGTGGATGCGTGGGAGAGATCTCGAACGGCTCGGGATGTAAGCGGGTGATTCTCTGTTGAGCGAGAGCATCAAACGTTGATGTGCAAGGCCGAGCGAGCGTAGGATGTGGCGAGTGAAGATCTTAACGGCTTGGGATGAGCGGGTTCGGATCCGGTCATTGGTAACTCTAGCCCATGTCTTGTAGATGAGTTGCAACTGATTCGGCAAGGCTTTGGCTATCTGCTCCATAGATACTCGACTCCAATTCTTCGCTCTTTTGGCTCCTCAGATTTTCCGAGCTTTATTTATTACCTAAAAACACAAAATTAATTAGTACAAATATTTATTCTTGAAAACAAAGAAAATACAGAATCTGGGATAATATCTGATTTATGAGCACAAAAGACGAGTAAAATGCCAATAAAAAGGTGTATAAATATGCAATATTTGGCACTCATCACCTATACCCATTACCTCACGAAAGTATGATCTGGGCCACTCAATTCGTCCGGTGAAGTTGAGTGGTCGAGATCAATTTGTGACAGAAAACCAGTGCCGCAAGAGCCGCGCGTCGTGCCCATTTCGGGCGCACGTTCCAAGATGACCCATCTTGGTCGATCTTGGTCGTTCGGTCTGGTGTGAAGGTGGTAGGCTAGTGTTCACGCCTATACCTGAATATCCCATGAAAACGTGATCCGAGCCATCCAAATCGTCCGCGAAGTTGAGCGGTCGAGATCGGGCCATTGCGATTTGGGAGGTGCGACCACGCTAGTTTGGGCGCGCGTCTTGGAACAACCAGGCATGATATGCCTTGGACGATCGGGTGAGGGAATAGATGGGTCCACTGGGTGGTCATGCTGGGTATGACCGGACTCGCTTAATCTAATCTTGGACCCTCCATTCGTGCGCGAGAAGATGGACGCTCGTGATGCTCAAAACCCTAATTTTGGGTTTCAAGGCCGTGCGACCATGCTTTATTCGGCGTATTTAATGGGATAACCAACCATGGTTGGTCCCGACCGATTGGTCGTATGTAGGCGGGCCCACGGTGATTATGTTGACATGCTCGGGGCCCTTTGAATCTACATCTACACCCTCCATTTATACCGCAAAGATGGATGGTTGAGACTGCTTTGACACACGTAATATGCCGCAAACCCTAATTTAGGTTTTCCGTCCATACCGCTCTGGTTTGGACGTCTTGGCAAGCTAGGCCGGAGGCCGACTGCGGGGTCCGCGTTGGTTCTAAGCAAAGGATATTCCATACCGCTTGGGGGTGATGGAATTGATCTGGGTCATCCAATCATGCTTGTGGAGTTGGATGATCAGATCATATCCCACCGATACTGGTCAGTCCGGATGCTCAATCCAAGCAGTATAACACACCGGAGGGGCTCAATCGGGCTAGTATAACACACCGAGAGTCGGCTATACGGGTATTTCGTACATGGTTTCATTATAATGCTTGGAGGTTCGTGTTGCTCAGAAGAGCAACACTCGACGTCATGCCGCACCGATAATGAGTACAGAAATACAAGGCTGATTGCGCATTATTTAATAATGCTAGAAATTCACGGGAGGTATATGGGATTGTTGCTACATGCTCCAACCTGGATGAATTTCATGTATTCACAGAATGGGATTGTTGCCACATGCTCCATTCTAGGTGAATTAAGTGAGGAAGTATCCAACACTTATTAATGGCTTTATCTTTTACAAGATGTCAGCGCATGATTTTCTATTTTTTTTTTTACAATTTTAACCTTAAATGAAAATCCACCATCAACATTAAGTCCCCTGCCTAGCACATAATGGTTACACTATTTGGGGTAGGCATGAAATGGTGACAGTTAAAGACAAAGCTTATGAGACAAAGTTAGATGTTACCAGGAGAGACGGGTCATCCTGTCCTTGGAGCATGTCACGTTCAAGAGGCGTCCAGGCGAGTGTTCCCCTAGCATGATGTCGGTCTTGCCTGCTTCGATGAACTGTTACGCCTGTTTCGTTCGTGGGGCTACCGCACTGCTTGATCGAACGTGGGCTTGATGTGCTGTTTTGGTTAATCGTGGCTCACAAGCGTCGCTTGATCGAACGTGGGACCCGATGTAATCATGCTTGATTCGAACATGGGCAGATGTGCATGCTTCGATCAAACGCGGACCACCGTGTACATGTTTCAAATGTCGACTGTGTCCCGCGCCTACTTTGACCGTAGGGTTGATGTAATTGCTCGAGTGTCATCTTGCTACTTCGACCAAACACCGACCCAAATTAGCTTGACTAAACACCGGACTTGATGCTTTGTCCAAACACCGGCCTTGATGTTTGCTTTGCTCGAACGTGGGACCCGATGTGAGAAAGCTTGCTTTTTAAAAAATGAACCTTGTGTGACCAAATGTAAATGTGGGTCCTATAGAAAGCGTTAGGCGGCTTCTGAGCAAAAGGCCCGGAGAGCGTTGAAGTGTTGGAGCCGAAACGCCTTCTTCTCGGAGAGAGAGCTTTGATTGGGGACGGCTGTGTCTGCTTCGACCAATATGGGGCTAGGATCAAGTGGGACCCGCCGCGTGCCTGACTGAACGTCGACCTTGTGTTTCGACTGAAAACCGGCCCTGCTGCGTGCGCTTGTTTTATTCGAATACCAGCCTTGTGACTTTGATCAATACCAGACTTGAAACTTGAGCAATACAAGAACTTGTGACTTGATCAATACTCGGACTTGTGACTTGATCAACACCGGACTTGAAACTTGAGCAATACCGGACTTGTGACTTGATCAACACCGGACTTGAGACTTGAGCAATACCGGTGTTTGGACCCAATACCAGCCTTGTGTAATCCAACGTGAATGTGTGTTCTGTCGTGTGTGACTACACATCTCACGCGTTTTTATACAAGTACTGACTCATGTCTTTTATTGTAGAATGAAGAAAAGAACTCATGTTGAGATGATGTCTTCTCGGGGATAATGCTGGTGCCAAGTCAGGAGGTGTTGACATCTTCAAAGATATGCCAAACATTGATGACGAGTTGTTCACCGCGCCCTTTCAACTACATGAAAATATCCGTTCCACAAGATAATCCTTCTCCTATAGACTTCAAGGTTTTTCATGCTCTGCTGGGCCCTCATGAAGGATGGATGAGACGTATGTTGAGCAATGAGTACATCAAAGATAACTTGACCAGAGCGCAGATTATTGATGCAGCTTGAGTGTTGAAACGGCTCGAGAGGATGTTAAAGTGGTTTCTGGTGCGAACGTTGAGGTGGATCCTGGAGAGAGTGTTGAAGAAGGATTCTGAAGCGAACGTGGGTCCCGGAGAGAGCATTGAGGTGGCTCTTGAATAGACCATTGAAGCAGCTTCTGCTAGAGGGAGAGTTGAAGTGTTTCCCTCTTCAGTTCGATTTACCCTTGCGAATTCCATGCTTCTTGACTGACCATCTCTCTCATGTTGAAGAATTCCTTGACTGACGGTGAAGGAACTTCATGCTGAGCCTCAGTCCCCAAGCGTGGTTTATATGGTTTGTTCGTAGTGGTTGTTGTCGAGCCAGATATGGAATATCTTGGACATTTTTTCATCATTGTGGGAGTCGTGCATATGGTACTCGGAGTTGGAGTTGACGGACGCGGGGATGTTGTATCTCGGTGGTTTTCCTCTTGTCAAGCTTGGGGAACCGCTACGAAGGCAAGGTTGTATCGCCTGTTGGTGAGATATATATGCCCCTACAAACATTATGAGGCTCTTCATTACCGGCAGGCCTGTTTCTTTCTATCAGGGAATATGTTGTTGTAGATGAGCGTTCAACAGCTCCAGAGGATGACCAAAAGCGCGGATTCTCCAACATAGCATGATAGACATGTACCACTGTCTGATAAAGTGACTCGCCCAGGTCTTGCTCGATATGACGCGTGGACATCGTTATCTTCTTGAGGCTGCTCCCTTGAGGTATTGGCTCCAGTGGAAGATTGTCGTCATAGAGCGTTGATACGTTGCACCGGTATTCTTTAAACCAAATGGCGGTATGGTATAATAAAAATTTCCAAGAGGAGTTCGAAAAGATATCTTACTTGCATCATGCTCGTACATCCTTATCTGGTTGTAGCCTCTACATCCATCCATGGAGGATAACATACCGTGTCCGTTGGTTGCATCTACTAACATGTCGATGTTAGGTAGAGGAGGATCGTTTTTGAGCAACACCTGCTCAAGTCTCTCAAGTCTATGCAAAAGACCCGATCTATCCATTTTCCTCATGTCCTAACTACAACCGTTAACCGACTTGGATACAGGTATGACATGTAGATGATGGGTGACCAATTTTCATCTAAATCCGGCATTTCTTCATATCTCCAAGATAATATGTCCTGGTACTCTTTGAGAAGTTCCACGAGCTTCGTGCGTTTATCCGTACACAAGGTTGAGCTGATGGAGATAGGCCTAGGAGATTCCTCAATGATTTCAATCTCATCAGTTGTGGAGTTGGTGCCATCTTGCAGATGTTGTGGAGCATCTAGCACTTGTTCTTGTGGTTCGTTCTTTATTGTAGCATTCCATTGGGTGGAGAGACTGGGTAACAGCCTCCCATGCTAATTGATAATGGCAAGAGTCGGTATACCGTTTTCTCTTTCGGTCACGACTCGCCATAAAAGTTCGTTCCCTCTTCGTGTGAACGTGGGTCGTGGCTTCACAGGATGGAGAAGAATGCTTCGTCAGCAAAGATGCATCGTGGGTACTAGCCCTCAATGATGCAAGCCGGTCTTCTTCCTGAATTGACGCCCACATGGGGAGTGGGATGCAACAAACTTGTCTGATTCTTTCCGTGGAGCTTCTCCAAGATGTCTTGGTTTGGTTTCCCTCGAAGTCCGTCACCGTGGTAGGCTTCCGTACGACCTTGCCTTGGAGAACCTTGGATGTCCCGAGAGTCTTGAGAGTAATCACATTCGAAGACGCTCCGTGTCGATAAGGGCCGTCTTGAACTCGAATCCTTGATGCGTGCGGTGACATGTAGGGCACGGTTGTGACCTTCCTCTGGTTGATTGCAGCAAAATGTCTCCGTGTGCTGATTCTTCGAGAGGTGTGAAAGTTCGCATAAACTTTCTACTAGAGAAAACGCTTCCCGATCCACCGGCCTCTGGTTCATAGTGAAACTATTGACTTGAGGAGGATCGTTGTGAGGATCTGTCCCCAGTGTAGGAGTCTCCATGACAGGACTGCTCATATCTGATGTCGCTTCTTTGATCAGGTCCATGTAGGTCCGCGCCGCTGAAGTACCTTTTCCGGTGCGTTGAATGCGTTCCCTTTTTGCTCCAGGGGCTGTCTCGGATCTTGTGGCAATCGATCAGTTAATGTCTTAAGAAAAGTGAGTACCTATTTCTGAGTTGCGGCCATATCCGTTTGAGTCTTAGCAAGAACTTCCTGCTTCTCCATCAAGTCTGCAATGGTAATGGGGATGGTCCTCCTCTTGTCCCTCCGGCTCCTCGTCCTGATGAAGGAGTGGAAGTTGTTGCTCTGGTGACTACCAGAGGTGTTACACTTGATGAGATGCCGGGATTTGCGGCTGCTCTGGCTTTGGTGATGGGAGGTGTTACACTTACTGGAACATCCCCTTCTACGCTGGCACTGGTGGTAGAAGTGACGGCTCCATAAGATGTATTGACCACGGTAGCTCCACCGGACAGGTACATCGACACCGGGAGTGTTATCCACACTAGCTCCATCGAATTGATTGCTGATCCGGACTCGAGTTCTACCATCTTGAAATGGATTGATGATTTAATTGGTCCTAAGATCTACCCTTTTTGAAAATGATAAAATTGAATCGGATTTTGAAGAAATTGACTTTACAACCGAGATATTAACCTCCCACTGTGGTCGCCAATTGTTTATGGGTGAAAACTATTCTGTACCGAATTTGGTAATTTGGGGTGTGTGGATGAGGAATGAATCTAAACCCCTAAACAAATGCACTGCGCGGTGAGTGCTTGTAGATCGGAAATCAATGCGTGCAAGTCCGGCCTAAACCACGAAATGGCCGCCCAGACTTGTTTCGGTCACAAAGTGAAGGAGATGGGGTTGATCTTAGGGAGGGAAGCGAAGAAGGTGTTGAGATTGTGAAGGTGTTGGCTTGCTTATGACTTGTAACGGAAAGCTGAACCGGCTTACAGGATGCAAGCTATCGATTCCGGTGTTTTGTATTAACACTTGGTTTCGTTTTTGTCCGGACTTGCTCATTGGTGGAAATAGGGAGGAGAACCTATTTATACAAGTCATTGAGCCTTATTCACGTCTCTCGCGGGAAGTGGAGAAAGTGGAGTGATGGAGTAGTGGAGTTGTGTGTCGGTGCTACACGATCAGTCTTGCCCACTTCTCCTGTCATCGCTAACCGTCCATAACTTCCTAACACGTTCTTGTGATGGCGCGTTGCACGCTGCACGCCGTAAACCGCGCCGGACCAATACCCCAAAGATGTATCCCCGATTTGTGACATGATTGATGTGCGAATATGTGGATCGTGGATCCACGAAAGGTAGCATGTAATGCTAAGTTGAATAACTACGTTATTTAGAAAGTTGATACCTGTGAAGTATCGTGTGTATTTTATGCAGGTACTACATCCTGGTGTGGTAGAGTGACGGGAGATGACGCCTCACTAACCAATTAACTCCTGACCAAGGTTGTATAACCAAGCCGGTGAAGTTGGACGTACGAGATGATCTTTGAGACACTCATCTGCGACCGTTGGTGGAATTAGGGTTTTAGAAGAGGTGCGCAAGCATCCCTCTTCAACTGGTCGAATTCCGGCTGGGATATGACTTTGGCCGGGCCGACCGTACATGCGTGTAGACGGCATGACGGTGTAGGCGCCTATACCCATTACCTCACGAAAGTATGATCTGGGCCACTCAATTCGTCTGGTGAAGTTGAGTGGTCGAGATCAATTTGTGACAGAAAACCAGTGCCGCAAGAGCCGCGCGTCGTGCCCATTTAGGGCGCACGTTCCAAGATGACCCATCTTGGTCGGTCTTGGCCGACCGGTCTGGTGTGAAGGTGGTAGGCTAGTGTTCACGCATATACCTGAATATCCCATGAAAACGTGATCTGAGCCATCCAAATCGTCCGGCGAAGTTGAGCGGTCGAGATCAGTTTGCGATTTGGGAGGTGCGACCACGCTAGTTTGGGCGCGCGTCTTGGAACAACCAGGCATGATATGCCTTGGACGATCGGGTGAGGGAATAGATGGGTCCACGGTGGTCATGCTGGTATGACCGGACCTGCTTAATCTAATCTTGGACCCTCCATTCGTGCCGGAGAAGATGGACGCTCGTGATGCTCAAAACCCTAATTTTGGGTTTCAAGGCCGTGCGACCATGCTTTATTCGGCGTACGATTTGGGATAACCAACCATGGTTGGTCCTGACCGATTGGTCAGGTATGTAGGCGGGCCCACGGTGATTATGTTGACATGCTCTGGGCCCTTTGAATTTACATCTACACCCTCCATCTATACCTGCAAAGATGGATGGTTGAGACTGTTTTGCGACACATGTAATATGCCGCAAACCCTAATTTAGGGTTTTCCGTCCATACTGCTCTGGTTTGGACGTCTTGGCAAGCTAGGCCCGAGGCCGACCGTGCGGGGGTCCGCGTTGGTTCGGCGGTGGATATTCCATACCCGCTTGGGGTGATGGAATTGATCTGGTCATCCAATCATGCTTGTGAGTTGGATGACTATGATCATATCCGGATCGATACTGTCGATCACGGATGCTCAATCGGGCTAGTATAACACACCGAGAGGGGCTCAATCGGGCTAGTATAACACACCGAGAGTCGGCTGTACGGGTATTTCGTACATGGTTTCATTATAATGCTTGAGGTTCGTGTTGCTGCAGAAGAGCAACACTCGATCGTCATGCCGCACTGATAATGAGTACAGGAAATACAAGGCTGATTGCGCATTATTTAATAATGCTAGAAATTCACAGGGTATATGGGATTGTTGCTACATGCTCCAACCTGGATGAATTTCATGTATTCACAGAATGGGATTGTTGCCACATGCTCCATTCTAGGTGAATTAAGTGAGGGAGTATCCAACACTTATTAATGGCTTTATCTTTTACAAGATGTCAGCGCATGATTTTCTGTTTTTTTTACAATTTTAACCTTAAATGAAAATCCACCATCAACACCGGCTAACGCCATAAATATTTGAAACACACAGTCCCATAAATTAAAAGTAGTTAAACTGAAATCTCCATCGCTTGCAACTGATATTCAAAATCAAATAAGAGAGACATCTTTTTCTCGAGTGAAGCGAGAACAATCCATAATGAAATGAGTATCACGAGGATAGATTTCCGACGGTTAAATGATGAACCACTAAGTGACAATCCCATAACACCGAGCATATCCTCCATATTGCTGGCAGTATAATGACAATCGAGCAATATAAAGACCATCGAGCAATGGAGTCTTTATCGCTTGGTAGAGTCTATATCACACCTAGCTTTGTGGTAAATATACCATTTGCCAGTTATGTTTGCCACTTTGTCATGCCCATAGTAGGTGCAAAAGTGGCAAGCCCAGTACATAGAAACTGGCGTAAGGAAAAAAAAACTGGCGTAAAGAAGCAACTTCGGGGGCTAAGGCTAAGTCATACGATGCTAGATTAGCCAAAAAGTGTTGCAGTTAAAAAAAAAAGAGTTGTTTAGTTGTTAACACTAGTTCTCTCTCCTAGCAATTGCTCACCTTAAATGAAAATCCACCATCAACTTAGACTAAGTCTTATGGGCTAACGCCATAAATATTTGAAATTCACAAAAAAGCGTCCACTAGTTCTCTCTCCTAATTAAAACATGTGAACTAGTAGCAATTAGAACTACCATAGGACTTAAGAGGTTGTCCTAGCTGACGTGGACTTCCAATCTAGATGCTAGATTAGAAGACCATAGGATTAAGCCTAAGACTACGTCCTATGAGCTAGATTGAGCTGCTAGATTAGCCAAAAAATGTTGCAGTTAAAAAGGGGATAATTGGAGTTTAGTACTCAGGTTTTGACCAACACTAGGCTTTGGTCTAACATTTGTCCAACATTAGGGCTTGGTACCTAGACAGGACGTTGACCTGAATTGACCGTGTTTGACCCAACTTTTAATTAATTTTGTAAATAAAACTATGTAAAATACTGAGATTACAAGTCTAGCCCTGAGGTGGGTCTAAGATCCAACAGTTAAAAAGAAAATCACTTAATCTACGGCTTGGATGCAAAAGAACAATAACCCTAATACTTAACTCTTTTTCCTCCTCCTCCATACACAACTTCGTCTTCTTCCTCCGCCTCAATTTTGAATCTCTCACTCTTTTCAACTCACATGTCAATTAGAGAGGTTAGAATCCATCCAAGGTTCGTGTACTAGGTATTGCTACCTCTTCTTCTTTCTACTCTAACTTGTTTTTGTTAAGTTTGATCAATCAAGTTTTCCTGAATACTATCAAGAACACAACCGCTGCAAACTCCATTAACTTCTTCCCTGATTTGGGTTATGGTTGTTTTCTATTGAAGACAACTGAAGCAGGGAGAATTAGAATTAGGGTTTGCTTGTTGAGATGTTAATTGAGAAGAAGTAGTGATGGGTTTTCATTACTGAAAGTGAAGAAGATGAATTAACATTTAGTTTTCAAATTTCAGTTAAGAATTGGGGTGTTGTCTTAGATCTGAGATGAAGAGGTTGTTTGAGGAATTATGATTTGATTGAGATACAAATCTAAGAAGTAATTAAACAGAATTATTGGATGGGTTTGATTGATTTACATCTTGAATTGGGCAGAAGTGAGGATTTGGGGATTATTTAGGGTTGATGTTATTAGAATTGATCAGGAAAAAAAAAAACAATTTCAATTATGGTTCTTAACAGAATGAATACCTGGGGTTCATGGATTGGATTTACAAGTGAAGAAGATATATTAGAATAGAGGAGATTCAATGAAGAAAGCGAATCTAGATGAATGTGTTCTGATTGGAAATATAAGTGGTGGTGATTAGAGAAATTACAAGGCTTGGGAGATGATTCCAGGAGATGAGAATTTGCGGTTGAGAACATGGTACTGGTGTTGCAGGTTGTAGTGGTGGTGCTCACTTGTATGAGATGATTGAGTTACAGTTTTAGTTAATGGAACTGAAGGAGGTATTGTATTACAATGAACTGATGGAGGTATTGAGATTTGAAGGAGTTATGATTCAGCTGAAAACTAGTGATGCTGGGTTGAATGGTGTTGTTGAGATGCAAATGCAGGTGGGTTTGGATTTTTATGTTATTTTTAAAGAGATAGATTTGTCGGTTTTGGTTAGATGGTGTTGTTTGAATGGATAAGAACTGTTTCCTTCTCTTGATGATAGTGGTGGCGGCGGCGGCGGCGACGGTTCGGAGGAGCAGGAGAAGGTGGAAGAATTAAGTTAATATTGAATTGTTATTGTGTAAATATTAGTAAAGTTGAGGGTATAATTGTAATGTCGTTAAATAATTACATTATTATATAAATTTATCAAGAATTACTAAAAAGAAGTTAGGACTTAACCTAGTCAACACGAGTCAACGTCCGGTCCAGGTACCAAGCCCTAACATTGGACAAATGTTAGACCAAAGCCTAGTGTTGGTCAAAACCTGAGTACTAAACTCCAATTATCCCTACAAAAAAAGTGTTGTCTATTTGTTAACACTAGTTTTCTCTCCTACCATTTGCTCGCACTTGAAGTAGTAGCGAGATAGTTGCGCTGAACTATTCAGCGGAACAAAATCACCTTAAAACGTTATCGCTCTATACTAAAAGGGAATCTATCTAGGAGCCGTCCAATCATTAAGATTCTATACACATGTCTTTTATATAGTCAGGGAAAACATTATTACATCATGAAGACGTTATCGCTCTATACTAGTAGGCAAGCTGTCTAGGAGCCGTCTAATCGTTCGATTCTATATAAAAGTGATTACTGAAATTGTTCAGTATTAATGAAATATGTCGTGGTCTCAATTGAGACACTGCATATTCATGTATGCTCTGAGAGGCAATACCCTCAGTCAGAGGTTCTTATGGATGATCTGAGAGGCAATACACTCAATCAGAGACCATCGTGGCATGAGTTTTGATGCAAGGTTATGACTTTACGATTTTAGCATTTGTCAAAAATCCACCATCAACATTAAGTCCCATACTTAATGAGGGACAATCATGTTCCTCAGTCAGCACTGGATGGTGATTTTTTAGCCATATACGAAATAAGTAATTGAACTTAGTCGTAAAAGAGTATTACCGGATTTTCAATTTGCTCCAATGATGTCACGTACGAGCGAGCTATTGCTTGAATGAGGATCCCAATAGCATGATAGAGCATCGTCTGGCGAGCAATAAATTGGTATAGCACCGCTGATTTGGGTGGTGGAACGCTCAATCTTGGTCGGTTTAGGATTCATGGGCCTACTTCTTTAAAGAGAAAATCATCGTCCCACCAAGTTGTTGGTCTTCGAAGCACCAATATGTATCACCAACTGCGGTGGAATTGTTTTCGTCGATGTTCTGAATCCTCAATTGACCTGTAGAGGATCCAAATAAGTCTTCACGTTGAATCATCTTGATAGCTACATGAAATCTTCACTTGATGATTGAATTGATGAAGATCCATGTGGATGAATGATTCGTCATAATTCGTCATCAGAAAATTCAGAAGTTAGGTCTTGTTTGAAAATGCTTTAGAATCTTCATACGATGTCCGTTTTTGACGATCTACCCCAACTTTTTGATGCTTAAGAAATTTCCAAGCTTTAGAGAAGAAGATTTTTGAGGTTTGAGCTCGTTTAAGGGTTGAAATAGATGAAACAGTAAACTTTCAGGAAGTCTTCAGGAATTTTTCAGCTGTCATATAGTTTGATGTTTCCGCCACATCTTTTTTCCCATTCGTCCAATTGCTGTGAATTTTGGATATGTTGTATACGACATTCATACGAAGAGAATGACATATGACCCATACCTATATTATTCACCAATTGCTCCCAGCTTGTCTCTTTGTGCAGGGCAGTGTAAAATCGTCTCAGACGAGCTTGTTGCAAAACACCCTTTTTGCGTCTTTAGGCCATTTGCTTGTGTCTTGAGCGCTTGATGAAGGATGTTGATGATGTTAATCACTTACGTTCTGAATTTTTTGGTTGCCCTTTGAATTCCATATTTGAAGCACTCAAATTCATATAATCGTCTCATCAGGTGTGAAACGACGAAATAGAGGATGATTAAACTGATAATGGTGACATGAGCAATCTTGTGAACCAAAATGGTGATGCGACTGTCTCTGCATATCAGGTTCGTGAAGATGTTGCTTTTGAATACATTTGAAGTGACTGAAGCCCGAGTTGACGTTGTTCCAGTATTTCTGCCACATGAATATAAGAAACCTTGCTTTCTGAAGTGTACGAACGTCCATACGCCTGAAAGATCCTTCTTCTGATTTTTTTTTTAGCTTGTTTATCCATGCTCTGAAAATTGTAATTGTGCTAGAAGACCTTGAGATGATGAATAAACGAGCAACTGAACGATTAATCTGGGAATGACCACGACCGTGTCTGGTCATGGTCTTCCAGTCCCCAGTATTTTGTGAAATAATCTTTTCGTTTTTCCTTCCTCTGGCAAGACCTAGATAGAGGACCCGCCCCGGCTACGACGTGGTCGGGCCACATCCATTTTGTATGTGGCCCCTCTTTATTTTCTGACACCTATTCAACTAAAAAACCTGCCCCCTTCAAATCCCCATAACCATTATACTTTTTGAGAAAAAGTAGGAAGTTAAACAAAGAAAAAAGAAAAACAGTTAGGTAATAAAATTGTTTTTCAAATTTTTTACAACTTTATAGTACGTGTCAGAATTTAAAGAGGGGCCACATACTTCAAGTATGTGGCCCGACCACATCGTAGCCGCACCGTAGAGGACTTAGGTAGAAAAACTTGATGTAAAGACCTAGGTGGTCGAAGTTGGAGGTACCTTGATGAAGGAATTAGGGAAAGACCTGGTAGACATCGATCGACTGTGAGTGTCATGAATCCCATCTACAAATTTTTGCTTGCGCGTCGTCCACTCTGAAAGCCATTGAAACTTCATACGATGTTGGAATTCGATGTTTGACCCCAACTTTCGAAGATAAGAGACTGAGGAATCATACGCAAAAATAATCCTTCAATTTGGAGATGTCTAGGGCACTCAATGATGCGTGCACATTCATAACTTATAATCCCGTGTAAATTTTCCGATTCCATGAACTTGAGTGTGGAGGCCATATCTTTCAGCTCGTATGTCCGATTGATGCGCCCTTTTGGTATGTTGTAGCAGAGACGTAGACAACCATCTTTTGTCAGTGAAGAATTGTCCCATTCCTCACCCATTGGTACGTTTTTTGTAAACCCATGGCTTGAAGTGTGTTGTATCTCATTTTTAGAGGTGATGAGAACATCTTGTAGAGGACTTTGGCTTGTGCCCGTCCGTCGTGCAAGCTTTGGGAAGACTTTCTTGCTAACATGTTTTCATGTCTACACATCTTGATATGAATCATTAGTGCTTGGAGAAGTCTGATCCATCGAGTAACACTTCATAGAATGGGTAGTTGATGAAGCCGGTCATGAGGATGTTGCTCCTGACACTGTCGTTGATGCTGGATCACGATTGAATTTTCTCCAGAAATTCTTGTTGGTGCCGATACTAAGGTCGGAGTTGCTCCAAAAAAGGCTAGAACCATGATTATTGATATAATCTTTACTCCTCCATCTAGTGAGCCTTTAAATTCCCGAACTAATTGATGAGTTGAGCGTCCCTAAGATGAGGGTGTACTGGGGTTTAACCCAAATTCTCCCGAACCTTTACTGTGAAGTGCCTTGTCAGTGAATCGATGTTGTTGCGGCAGATAACAGCGGCAGTCTCCATTTTGGGTGTGATCGGTGAGGAGAAGAAGTTCCTTAGTTGTGCAAGGTTTGCGATGTAAAGAGGTTCCGTTGATGACGTTTCATGGAATCACATCAGGTTGCCATGACTTGTTATGTGGATCACATTTATTGAAATTGATATGAATTGATCTTTTCAACAAAATCAAGTCCCCAAGTGCATCCCAGAGGTGTTCATCTGTTTAACAGATAAAATATATGTTGAAGGAGTTTGTGCCATCCATGGATGAATGACGTTGCATCTGCTTCAAAAGTCTTTTCATGGGGATAGTGAAGACTTATCAATTTTAGTTCAACTATACTGATCGTCTTGGTGTTGAATCAGTGTGCCGTTAATAATACTCGTGCTAAAGCTAGAGGTGCCAGATGTACTCTTTGATTGGGAGTACAATTTGAAGGCTTCTAAGAATAAGGAACCGAGAGATGAGCGGTTTTTGATTTTCAGTTGGCCTTGGAAAAGTAGGCGATTGACAGTGTAAGGATTTTCTTTTGGTTTGATAAAGATTTTCATTTAAATAAACTGATGTTGATTGCTAAAAGAGATTCAATTACTGAATGCAAGTATTACGTATATTTTGGAGGGATTGATCAAAACACGAATAAATTAAGAAAATCCTGCTTCAAACTTCATATGCTTGAGGGTCAAAGCATCATATCCCTTAAGAGAACGTCTTAGGTATGATCGTCTTGGCCCTGAAAATCTTCTGTTCGGCTTTTCCTTCATTAGTTCTCCAACATGTGAGATTTCATGCTCGGACATGCGTCATCACTTTTCCATAATTCGGCGGTGGACATTCCTGAATGCGGAACAGGAGTACATCTAAGATATTCCTTTTCATGATTGCATATCATCTCTAAATTGAACATTCCAGTGAGATGCTCGATTCGAAGAGGTGCGACCACTTAGTAAAATATTGTTGTAGTGAAGATATCCATTCATGGCATCTTGCAACGGCTAAGTTGTTAGCAGAATTGAGTCCCCATGCTAGGAGAGCATGTAGGAGAAATATATGATATGGACATAGGGTTCTTGTTTCAACCTTATCAGAAATTCCTCCTAGTGCCATGACGATGGAGCGCTCACAAAATCCTCTGGATCGAACCTTCTTCGTTGGAGAGATATGAAACCAAAGGCATTTTGTCAGTAGCCATATTTTCAACATGGATCCATGTTCGTCCGAGGATCATGTCATATCCTGGATCTTCCTTGACTATGAAAACTTGGCTTATGTCAAGGTTGAGCCTATTTTCATCTTGAGAGTAATGTAGCCATAAGCATCTCTGAGCGTTCCTTCATGATCCTTGATTGAGATGGGAACATGATTAACTTATTTTCGAGTGATGCCTGCGGCTCTAAGAGTCTTCAGTGGAATTATGTCGATGGCGGATCAACGTTCTTCCAAATTCGTTTCCTTTGAGATTAACTATGGTAAGCAGTCCACGGTCGTGCATCTCCTTGTTTATGGCTGAAGGCCCGGGAGTATTTCTGGAAATGGACAGTCGTCTCCCTGACACGATGTGATTATATTTTGTGAACATGTCTTTTCTTTGTGCTTTCGATTGATAGAACAATTCACATATATGTTCGACCAAGGATTGAACCGCTTCTTTGACAGGTTGTTCAGAGAGAGAAAGTCCTGACTGAGAGAGGATCCCCGTGCACCCCTTTAGTCCCCGGGTTAAGTTCTCATGATTCGACCTTTTCCTTGAAGATGCACTTCAAAACCTTGCAGTCGCTTGTTAGATGATTGACGAACCTATGAAAGCGACAATAACGAGGATTCTCCATTTCTTCTTCAGTCGGCTTTTTCCTGACGTATGGAAATTCGATTGTACCATCCTGGATCCAGACTTCTAGCAACTCGATCACAGCCTGGGATACTAGAGAAGCATGCATGTGTTGTTGTGCCTCGGTTTTCCTTTTACTTCCTTTAGCAACAACGTTCATGGAAGGATGGAGGTTGAGTTTCGGATTGGAAGAATACCCGTTTTTCCTTATACCCTTGCAAACTTCTTTATTCTGGAATGGCTCAGATTGGCTGAGTAGAGCAACAACCGATTGGTCAGTTGCTTCGGCTACGATCCGAGAATGTAAATCCTCCAAATGGATTTATAAAATGGCATTATCCCTTCATCGTAAGAGTCTTGATTGAAGCGTGCTAAAATGGACGGGTCTTCTTTATGAATTCGTGAGAATTGTTCCGAGCTTTCACGAACATCCAAGCTAGATTGGTGGAGCCTTTTGCTCTTATCATGGGTGTGGACTTTGTCTTCGTCGTCGTTGGTGGAGGTATGGATCCTAGAAGAGAAATCAACACCAGTGGTAACATATGAAGGATTGCCAGCAACATTCTTTTTAGATCGATCACATGTTGGTTCCCTTGATAACCGATCTGTAAGAACTTTCAAAAGGGCGAACACCTCGTTCTGTATCTAGACAATTTCCGCTTGATTTGTTGCTACATCATTTAGGCTTTTCATCAGATCAACAATAGTGGTTGAGCTTTAAGCGTTCATAGCCTCTGTGGGAGCTTGACCAGGCCAGCTGAGTTTAGTAGTAATTGGAAGAAATTCGCCAGTACTAGGAGATAAAAAATTGAGATTGGATGTTTCTGAGACCTCCCCACAATCGACCATCTTTGATAAATTTGTGAGTTACAACCGAGAGAATGATCTCCCACTGTGGTCGCCAATCTGTTGATGGGAGAAAACGATTTGCTGGTTTTTTAGGAAAGTGGAGAGACGGTCGTACGGAGGAGACCCTCAACCGAGCAAATTGCTTTAACCTTTTGCAAACATATGCACTACAAAGGGAGTGCTTGAATTCGAGAGATCAATATGTAAGACTCCGGCCTAAACCAAGACAATGGCCGTTCCAGAGTCAATTCGGTCACAAGAGAGAATGGGTCGATCTGTAGGAGGGAAGCTGAAAAATGTGTGAGATCAATGGTGATCAGGGATTGTAAGTGTGTTGTGTATTCTGCGTGAAGAAATAAGATAAGTTCTGATTGATTAAATTAGAGTGATTGCTCAGATGATGAGAATTCTTGTGTGATGAGAATTCTTTGTTCAAACGAGCGTTCTTGTTCTCATTGTTCCTTCTTCAATCATGGGTTCAGAGACTTATTTATATTGCAAAAATAGTAGACACATTGATACCAGTAAGTGTGACGGTTACTGGAGTCAAAGAGTGGGAAAGTGGGAAATCATATTAAAACCAGTTACTCATCGTGCAGAGACTTGGTTGAGAGTCCACCCACTACTTTGTTAACTCCTTTAATCGCTTGAACGACCTAATCACATTCTCATCGTGGATGAACACACGTGCCTTAGGCCGCAAGACCAAAACCCTAGTTAATATCCCCCATGTGACACGATTGATGTCTCATGATTGTGGAGTCTGCAAGGCAAACGCGTATTTAGTTAGTCAGTTGTTGACTTGATGAGACGATGAGTCTTTGTATTGCTGAGTCGAACATGATTTACGAATGTTCTATGATTCGTGAATTGAACATGTCTGTTGAGATAAATGTATAATTGTCGAATGAATGTTGATGGTTAAAGTGAGCAAATATTGCTCGTTCGATGAATTGTTGAATATTGATAGTTGAACCAATACTCCTAGTCTGAGCAAATATTGCTCGTTTGATTTATTTTATTGGTAGCGCGACCAAATAAAATATTAATTACTGGACCGAGTATAATTAATTAAAAAATATTGATTACGGGATTAACATGAAATTGTCAGTGTTTGAACCTGCTCAGAATTATGTTTTGTAGAGCATTAGATTCAAAACCCCAATTTTGATCAATTACTGATCAATTGATGATTTATTGAAAATCAACCACAAAGTGAGAGAGGTACCGGCTACATGGGATGATGGCCCGACCATGTAGTGCCCAGATGCTTGAGTGAGCAAATACCAAAGTCCTTTGAAGACCAGTTGGTGAAGGGATGATTAAATGCTGGTTTAATCACTTATTGAAATAGTGCTCGTTTGAGCATTAGGTGATAAAACCTAATTATGAAGAAGTGAGGGACCGACCAAGGGGTCATGGAACCGGCCCTAGTGGTCATGGGATCGACTGGCGATCATTTGATGAAAGTCCAAGTTGTTTGGAAGAGTTTGAACCTAATATGAACAAATTAGGTCAAATTATGAAAATATGTGGGACCGGATTCTTGCAAGCCAAAGGGCCAACCTTGGTAGGTCAAGGTAACATACCCATGTCACCATAGTGTCCGTGTCTCAGTCCTAAGAATTTTGATATTTTTGGGTGCGCGTTTGAGCAACATTGGAGAAAATATGAAGAAATAAGGGTTTTCCTCAAACTGAGGAGCTTCATAAAATGAAGGAAATAATAATAATAAAATAGGGATTACAAGGTGTGGGACCGGCCACATATAGGGCATGGCTGGCCGGCTAGTAAGCCCGGTCCCGCGATACCTTTCTTAATTTTATATTATTTCCATGATGTGAAGGAAATATCATGAAACTAGAGAGTTTGTTGAAACGAAGGAGTTTCCATGAGATGGAGGAAATAATAATAATAAAATAAGGAGTTACAAGGTGTGGGACCGGCCATGGCTAGGGCATGGTCGGCCGGCTAGTAAGCCCGGTCCCGCGACACCTTTCCTAATTTTATATTATTTCCATGATGTGAAGGAAATATCATGAAACTAAGGAGTTTGTTGAAACGAAGGAGTTTTCATGATATGAAGGAAATAATAATAATAATAAAATAAGGAATTACAAGGTGTGGGACCGGCCACGGCTAGGGCATGGCCGGCCGGCTAATAGGCCCGGTCACACCTTTCCTAATTTTAATTTATTTTCATCATGCGAAGGAATATGATGAAACTGAGGAGTTTTGCTAAAATGAAGGAATTTGCTCAAATGAAGGAATTTTCATGAATCAAGGAAAAATAATAAAATAAGATAAAATAAAGGAAGAGGCGTGGGACCGGCCATGGCGGCATGACCGGCAGACCAGTGGGCCTGGTCCCCTTGGACGCCTCAATTAATATTTTATTATTATTATTTTCTTCCCTATTTTGCATAGGTTTCCTCATTCCTTCGTATTTTTTAATGTTTGTTCGTGCATTAAGGTGCTTGTTAGTGCATTATTGATGAGTACACTTGCACCATTTCCTAGGGGCATACTCGATGGTGGCTCGGTATGTTTAATATTTATTACTAACCCATGGAATTCTACTGGGAAAAGCCATGAATTGAAGTAATCAGAATATTATAAAGAATGTAGAATGTTTTCTAGGAATTCAATTGATAGATCTAGCGACTATAAATAATTAATTGATGGCTCTATACTAGCACGTTGTCTAGGAGCATTAATTATTCGAGAATTGAGCGATATGAGCTAGTTGAAGCGTCATATTTATTACATATAGTCAGGGAAAACATTGTTGCATCCTGAAGACGTTATCGCTCTATACTAGAAGGCAAGCTGTCTAGGAGCCGTCCAATCATTAAGATTCTATACTCATGTCTTTTATATAGTCAGGGATAACATTGTTACATCCTGAAGACGTTATCGCTCTATACTAGCATGCAAGCTGTCTAGGAGCCGTCCAATCGTTCGATTCTATATAAAAGTGATTACTGAAATTGTTCGAGTATTAATGAAATATGCCGTGGTCTCAATTGAGAGACTGCATATTCATGTATGCTCTGAGAGGCAATACACTCTTGTCAGAGGTTCTTATGGATGATCTGAGAGGCAATACACTCAATCAGAGACCATCGTGGCATGAGTTTTCATGCTTAAACGAGAGACATGAGTCTCAATATTCATCTGATTATTGGATCAGGAATATACAAGGTTATGACTTTACGATTTTAGCCTTTGTCAAAAATCCACCATCAACACCAGGCGATTTTCACATGATCATCTTTTTACTTTCATCAAGAATATAAGATGAACTTGGTTAAAGCGAAAGCTTACCAAAACATATTTCGAGAAATATGTAAGAGAGTTAAACTCATCTCGAAATATCAAATGTGTATAATGTAAAGTCTATATAGCTATACAATTTTTATCTCAAATAGGAGATAGAGTAGATAAACTTTTGAGTCATAGATAAGTTCAAGTCTCCACATACCTTTTGTTGATGAAGTTCCACAAGCTCCCCTTAGTAGTTCTTCGTCTTCAATCGATGAACGCCGTGAAATCTAAAGCTCAACTACACTTTCTATCCTAATCCGAGACTTAATTATAAGTAGACTAGAAATCAAGACTTATAGTTTTAGCAACTAAACTTGACAAACAAGCTTGAGATAGCAACGCTTGCGAGTTCGACCGAGCAATGCTCTAACAAAGAGTAACTTCTCACATGCTTACTTGAAACCCTAATTAGAGTTTCATCTAAACAGAGAATTGCTCGAATCTCAAGTTATCTTATCTTGAATTCTAAGTAACCCCCAGTCTTGAACATCTATATATAAAGATGCTCTTTTAACTAGGAAATCCAATCCCTGACACTTGGTGTCCTAGTTGATTGTTATAGTCGTCCTCTATTGACTTAGATTTTCTCTGAGAAAGATAATTATGTCTACGACTTAAAGACTTCACTTGGGGATTCGTGAAGCCAGGTGCGACTATCTTTACCTTGATAGTTCATGTATCTTGATCTTTCTTTTCCGTTATCGAGGTTCTCGTAATCTCTTTCAGGAAATATAGATAAAAATCACACAATTATCTTCGGCTCAGACTTTGTGGTTCCTTAAGATAGATATCTTAAAAATATTCTTAATTGATTATTTCTACATTGTTCTTGAGAGGTGGTTAAGAATACAGGCTTCTCAGCTAACTGAGTGTAAATATTTATGAGGTTTGCTTGCAATGTCTATTGCAAACAGATTTCCAAGCCTTGATCTTTGATCTAAATGAAAATCAATAATCTTATTTGTTAAAGGCGGATTGGTATCAAAATTCTTCACTTAGGTTGAAGCAACTCTTAGGCTGTAAAGGACGTCATCTAAGAAAATCAATTTCGTAGAGCCTTATGAGGTTCAAGAGACGTAATGAGCACGACTATAACTGAATCACTTGGAGGGTAGATTCGATCTCAACTACATTATAGTCTGAAGTCTTATAGTAGGATAGTGTGTATATACATATTATTGAGGATCATTCAGTTGGTCTACTTACGATTGTATTAGATTTTGTACATACATGTTGCCGAACGAAAAAGTTGGTGGTATACTTGGTACCATTGCATTTTCAATTGGTAAGGTCGCTGATGTTGTTCTTTCGGACTAGATTATTTTTCACCTCACAAGTATAAAACTTGTGGAATCAACAAAGTCTGAGACAAAGATAACTTTGATGATCACTATCTATCTTGATCGTTGGAGCAAGCTCTACAAAAAATAAAGATCAGGATACTCGAGTTATCAAGGAAAGGTAACTGGACATGGCTTCACGAACCTCAATGAAGTCTTTATAGTCGCAAAACCCTAAAAGGGTTTCTGGAGAGGATGACTCTAGATACAACTGGGACACGCCAGAAATTAGTGTCAGGATTCAAAGATCCCAGTTGCTTGGAGTTCCCCTTTATAGACATTCAAAGTATAGGTTGCTTTAGGTTTAAGCTAAGATAGTTTTGGAACCAAGCAAACGATTTTCACCGTTAGATGAAACTTTGAATCTGATTTACCTAAGCAAGATATACACTCTGGTTAGGTGAGACCGTAACCGAACCGTGTATAAGGACTATGTTCAACATGGTTAGCCGAAACTAGCCGGTTTGAACTTAAAAGCTTAATCTTTATTTTCATGAACACATAAGACATTAACTATGAGTCACAAACATGTGATCAATTAAATGTAGTGTTTATAGATAATTAATCAAATGTTAATTATCTCGAAGAAATAATGTAAACACAATTGAAATTATAATTGACATGATTAGTAGATGTACAAATACAAATACATAGTAGTTCGTGAGTCGGTTCGATCACAGTTCGCAAAACGGTTTGGAAACTTTATACCAAAACCAAGTTTCAGAGTTCACATAACTTTTTAGGTTTGCGTATCAGTTTGCAAACTTTCCACAAAACCTAAGTTTCGGAGTTCACAGAACTTTTAAGGTTCGCATACCGGTTTGGAAACTCAAAGACTGTTGTCGGTTCCGGAGTTCACATAATTGAATGCGTACAGGTTTGGAAACGCTACCAAGTTCTAGAACACAGAACTGTTTAAGCTTGCGTACCGGTTTGGATACTCACCCACGGTTCTGTAACCACAGTTCAAGAATGGTTTGCATACGAGTATGCACACCTATTCGGTTCACGAGTCACACGAGTTTTCAATATGATATACATAAGAATATGTTTACCACTAATTCGTAAGTCGGTATGTATATAGATACTCCGTTATCTTTACGAATACATGTAATACGGGTTCAGACTTATAACAGTTTTCCCAGTAAAACTGATACCACCGTATTGTATCCGAATCAGTAGTAGTTCAATATTTCTCATCAAATTGAAACATTCCCGAATAACATTAATGACACATACCACTGTTCCAGGCTATTTCCGAATGATTAACTTGAATCGCGATTTTGATTCCGAACAATAAATTTTCCTCAATCGAAATTCATCAAGTATGAACAAATGTTCATTAAGCTTAGTCATTATATTTCGAGAAATTATCAAGATAAACTTGACTTGAAATCCTTATCTATGCATACTAGACTAATTAGTTATGCGACATCGTCTCAAATGATAGAAAGTGAATATAACTTGAGATATAGGTGGTTCAGTCTTCACTTACCTTTTGTTTATGAAGTTCTCCAAAAGCTTCGGTTGATCTTCGCCTTCAAACGGTTGAACGCAATGATGACTGTTGTACTCCTCTGTTTCTCAACTACATTTCTATCCTAGTCCGAGACTTAACTAATTGTAGACTAGAAATCAAGATATAATAATTTTGATAAATAAGTTTGACAACAAGCTTGAGATAGCAACACTTGTGAGTTCGACCGTGCAATGCTCTAACACCTTCTATTTTCATTTAGACAACAAACAATAAATAGACTGATTCGATAATGTAATCTTAAAACAATAAGAGCAACTCTAAAATACTTACAAAATTCTTAAGACTTGTTGTTGGGTCTTTCACGGTGTTCTTCCTCTTACGAGCCGGTTGTGCAACAATTTCTTCCCTAATCATAGTTGGACGAGCAAAACCGGAGTACCACGGTGTGTAATCTTCATAAGCTTCATGACTTTCGATCATCTCGTCCAAAAGACTCAAATCATTTATATGAGCACGTCTTTCATCCCACCAAGAAATCTCTGGTGGTGAAGCATAAACGACGTCATTAGTCTTTTGGGACGTGCTTCACTCCTCGCTTACCACTTTATAGAATGGTTCATCACTGGGATGGAGTACTTCTTGAACGTAACCCACTTGTCGCATTACCCGATGTGGATCGTACATTGAAAATCATTGGGGATAAAATAAGGGACAGTAGTAAAATGCAACATCATTTTTCTTACGATTATTCTATCTTTTATATCATCTCAATACATATCAAATATTACCTCATCCGCAGTCATTTTTTCCAAAGCAACTCACATGTTGATAAGATTCTGAGGCATATCCTTCTCATGACAACCAGTAAAAGTGTATCGGCGTCCTCTTGGCTTGTGCTTCGTAAGACTAGTGTTCACTTTGATGTTGGGGTTGGCTTTCACTAAAGAAGGAAAGTGCTCATATATCCAAACCTATGCAAACACAAAGTTTAGTAAGAATCTTGCTTACTAAATGATTTAGACAATTGAATTACCTGGAAGAGACATAGATTTCCGTTAACTTGCTTCACTAGTGACCTTGATGCCTTAGTCAACTCTGTATTCAAGAAGCCAACCACCGTAATACCCCAAGAATACGTATGCATCTGATCAAGGGGATGCAATAGTTGAAGATACTTATCGTCGACCAAGTTTCCGGAACTGTCGGGGAAGATACAATTGGCCCAAACATATAACACATAAGCTGACGCAGTAGCATTGATTCATACCAAGTCCACACTTCCTTCCCAATCATAGATTTTCTGGTGCCGACTAAACCGTAATCCTCACTTTAGTGGAAAAAACTGGATTTTGGTCAGCAATTAGTCGGTAAGGTCTATAATCTATATAATGCCGACTATTTATTCTAAAAACATGCCGGCTTATAACTATATGAGACTCAGGAAACACATGAATTTTCACAGCATTAGTCGGCAGGTTAGGACTTTCAAGAACGAACGACGAATAAAACTACATTTAGTCGGCAAGGTTTTAAGGTTGAATGCGACAACCCTGTAAATAACACTTCCAGATATGAAAAGTCGGCATGATATTCAACATAAAAAGACAACGACTATTCCTAAACATGAAAAACCGGCAAGGTCGTTGAACAAACACCATGCCGGCTACATAACTGCAGATTCAGATATTCTAATTTTCTTACCTAATTTGACATGCAAACAACAAATTGAAGTACTGGAGTGAGTTTAATTAGGCACTTACTTTCTCAATCGCGTCATTTCTTCGGTTTCAGCAGTTTCAGTGATTTCTTCTTCGTCAACTGCTTTTGTATTCTGTTTGTATTGAATTACTTTCCCAATCCAGGGTCTTCAGTACTAGGTCTTCTAGAAGTGCTTTTCATACGCTTCAGATTATGCATTTTTGTAGAGATTAATCGACGATGGAATTTCCGAATCAACGATTACGACGAATTAATCGACGAGTTTTCGATGGAGGTGTGGTGGGGAGGTCGGTATGGTAGAGGAGAACATGGAAGAGGAAAAGATGAAATGAAAAAGAGTTGAAAAAATGACTAGGATAATTTTAATTATAATGGGTAAGGATAGTTTTGTAACTTCACCATTAGGACACCTCCCTTCCATAAAAAGAGTCCACTTAGAATCGGGTATACCCAAACTAATCTGGGTACACCCCGATCCGGGCAGGTTTTTCAAACCTTGGATTCATGTTAAATAAAAGAACAATTTTTTAATACATAGATGGTGCCACGGTGTTTATTTACAGCTTAATGCAGCAGTTAGAAAGGGAACGAAATGAAGTCACGTTAACAAAGGCAATTAACTTTTTCAATTGGAAATATAAAAATCGAAACGTGATGAACAACTGTACAGATTAGTTGTTCGTATGATCATCATCACCTTCTTAATTATTATTAATTAAACGGATAAGTCTGATTCTCATGTCATGGCAACGTTCGATTATGGTCCGAATATACTATAATTTTATCATAATTTTTCTTTTTGAAAGGAGGGAGATGGGATATGATAAAACTCCTCACCCAAGCCATATATTCGTCTGTTTCTTTACTTGTACCCAACATCCAATTGTAGAATATTCCTAGCCACAGACTATCATTTGTTGTCCTCGTGTCTGTCTGTTTCTAGAAAACATCTCAAACCAATTAATCAAAAATTTATTCTCCTACATATTTGATTTATTAGATTTAATTGATATTCTCTTGTATGATTAACAAGAGCTGGGATTGGATTCCAATTATTAGTTGGTATTACGGTCTCATTACTGCTGGTTCACAAGACTAGCATTATATTGCTGCTTACAGGAAAAGAATTATTTCTTCAATTACTGAATTAGCCTTTCATTTTTTTAACCAAGTTTAATACGATTGCGACCTCTAGTAGTGTGCTTCACTGTCACTGGGTTCAATATAGCCACAGAGATTGCTGTGACAGCGTAAGTAATTTTACCGTCGATAGCAACAGAATGCCCAGAGCAAACCCCCTTAAAAAGGTAACAACACCCATCACAATCACAAAACCAACCAAGCCTATTTCAACCTCACAACCAATATAGTTAAACATTCTAGGTTGTATCTTAATAGCACTCGATTTTTGTACACTTTGGGTAGGGTGGCGTTTTATCAACATTTTATTTTGATTGATGCTGATGTTATTGACCATAACAAACTTTACAATTAAGGACCAGTCACTAATCAGTCACTTTACTAATTAGACGTAGAAAAACAAGTTTATTTACTTTGCAAACGCGTGAAAACCCGCGTCTGATCCGAGTGAAACAACAAATAATCGACCGTAGTTTTCAGACTGTGAAAATCCCGTTTGCATTTTCAGATATTCCCGTTTACTCTAATAGTCTAGACCCTACTCTCTAGCAACAAAAAATTGAAATTAATTGTACTCACGGGCACTGTAAATATACAGTATTACCTAAGGAATCGGGCTATTTGATCAAAGATCAACGAATTAAAAAACGACACGTTACCAACACGAGTCTACGGAAAAAACTGTGTCAGAAAAGTGAAACACAGGATGCCTGGACTTTTAGATTTACAGCCAAGCGATCGCTCATTCTCAACAAAAACAAATTTATATACATTTTTTTTTTCATTTCAATTTAATTTAATAATATATTGTTTTTATTAATTCCATTCTTCTCCTCCATGTTCTTCTTCTTCTACTTCTAAAATTCTATCTGCTTATTTCTCGCACCGACGATTTCTTTATTTCCCTGTCCTCCTTCTCTACCCCAAATATCAGGGAAAATTCTGATCCCGGTTTTTATTACATTATAATGCCAAGAAGAAGAAGAGATAAAAGTGGTTTTCTCGTTCTCAGAAAACCGGTTTCGTAGAGATTTAGTGGTATTTATTTTGGTAATAAGCGGTTTTTTTCGATAATAGGAAGGAAGGAATCAAGGAAAGCGGTTTGTTTTGTTTCGAAGTTTGCAGAGATTTATCGTACGCGTGTGGATTTATAGGGAAGTGAGCTCCATTGTTTATTAGCAAAGCCGTTCAAAGATAAAGAATTATTATAAAAGAGAAAGACAAAGAGAAAGTGGTTTAGTTTTTTTTTTAGAAAGAAGAAAGAATGAAGCTGAGAAAACCGGTTTTGTTCTTGTTGTTTCTCACGGTTCTTGCTCCAATCGTTCTTTATACTGATAAACTTGTTTCATCTTGTAAGTTATTATTCTAACACAAGAATGTAAGGAAATGTCTGATTTATTTGGTTTATTTTCACTCTAATTTTGGTTTTTCGTTTGGTGTTTCCTGCAGCTAAGAATGATTTTGCTGAAGAAGTTTCCTCTCTGGTAACTAAATTATCACTTTTCTTGTGTAGTGTTTATCAAATTGTGATTTTTTTTTTCTTTCTCATCATTTTTCTGTGCTTGTTTGTGTTTTGAAGAGTTTTGGAGTTGAGAGCAGGCAATTAAATCTACTTCCAGAGGTAAAAAAAAATGTCTTTCCTCTATTGAATTATTATCATTTGTCTGTTTCTAGGTTAAAATTATTGAATGAATTGGAGATCTGATTTGTGTAGGAAATACCAAAGACATTGAGAGAACCGATTGGAATCATTTCTTCTGAGAATTCAGTTTTGAATGTCCCAGAGTCTATTGATGGTAAGTTCAATTATTGCATCCTTTTTTTCTATTTCTAGAAACTGTAATGTTGAGATTGATTGTGATTACTAAATTTGTCTGTAATGGAATCCATTTTGGGTTCAATTTTACAGAATTGCCATCAGTGAAGTCAACAGAACATAAAACCAGAGCATTATCTGCTGCAGAAGATGACGATAAGGAAAATCCAATCAAGCTTGTCACTGGAGGGTTTATTGCAAAGAATGAGAGCGATGATGCTGATGACTTACAGAATTCTAAATTTGTGGATGAAAATGATAAGCAGGTTGCAAATGAGAACAAGGTACTTGATGCAATTCTTTTTGTTCTTTTCAGTTTCTCAAGGTGGTGCCTGCTATGTGCTTGTGTACTCTATAATTATAATCTACACAGTTAAGTGATTGTCATATCGAAACTTAATTCAACCAATTCAAGGGATTTGGGAATGGTAATGATGCAACAAATTTTGTGCAAGGTTCTTCTGCATGTTGTGTCCCTCATCTTATACTGTTTAGTCTTGTGAACTAGGTGCTGAACAGTAATAAGAATTTGTGGCGCACACCAAGTTCACCTTATAATGTTGTAACTGGCACAATAAATATATGATATCAGAAATAAAAACAAAAGTTGATTGATTAGAGGAATGGATATCTGTAAGGAAAAGTGATATATCTTTTGTTTCTCTTCTCTGATTTTAGGGAGCCCAAGCGTATCAGCAACCTGGAAAGACTATTAGAAAATCTGATTCAGGACAACACGTCACTAACAAGGTTGAAAGGCCGAGAGTTCAAACAGTCTTGTCAGATGCTCGAGTTCGGCATCTTAGAGATCAGCTTATTAGGGCAAGGGTCTACCTTGGACTTGGAGCAACTCGCAATAACCCCCATTATATCAAAGAACTGCGGGTGCGGATGAAGGAAGTTCAGAGAGCACTTGGGGACGCATCTAAAGATTCTGACCTACCAAGGAAGTAAGTCCTTGATTTTTAATATTAAACTATGGTTCTTATTTGGTGGGTTATCTTTGAACATTTGTTCAAAATGGCGATGAAATATTATTATATCTCTTGGTGAGCACTTATTAAATTTGTCGTCTTATTGCAGCGCAAATGACAAACTCAAGGCAATGGAGCAAGTTTTGGCCAGGGGTAAGCAAATTCAAGATGATTGTGCTGCGGTGATAAAGAAGCTTCGTGCTATCCTTCATTCGACAGAAGAACAACTCAGAGTGCACAAGAAGCAGACAATGTTCTTGACTCAACTGGCAGCGAAAACTCTTCCCAAAGGTCTTCATTGCCTTCCGTTGCGTCTTTCAACAGAGTACTATTCATTGAGTTCTGACCAGCAGCAGTTTCCCAATCAAGAAAAACTTGAGGATCCAAGTCTGTTCCACTATGCATTGTTCTCAGACAATATATTGGCTGCAGCAGTGGTTGTGAATTCAACTGTTTCTCATGCTAAGGTAGAGCTTCACATTTATAGGAAAAGCAGAATTGTAGCTTGATAGTGTTACTCTCATAAAAAAACAAACTTGAACTAGTATTACTCTTTGGCGCATTAGAGCCTGTATAGCTGTATCTAATTGTTACTTTTTATATTTGGCAGGATCCAGCAAAACATGTATTTCACATTGTCACAGACAGGCTTAATTATGCTGCTATGAGAATGTGGTTTCTTGCTAATCTACCAAGCCAAGCTACTATCCAGGTTCAGAACATTGAAGAATTTACATGGCTGAACGCGAGTTATAGTCCAGTTCTGAAGCAGCTTGGTTCTCCTTCCATGATAGATTATTACTTCAAGGCTGATCGTGCAAAATCTGATTCGAACTTGAAATTTCGGAACCCCAAGTACCTTTCCATTTTAAATCATCTTCGTTTTTATCTGCCAGAAATCTTCCCCAAGCTCAACAAAGTGCTGTTTGTAGATGACGACATTGTAGTACAGAAGGATCTCAGTGGCCTTTGGTCAATAGATTTGAAAGGAAATGTAAACGGTGCAGTTGAAACTTGTGGAGAAAGCTTCCACCGGTTTGATCGTTATCTCAACTTTTCCAATCCTCTTATTTCGAAAAACTTTGATCCTCATGCTTGTGGATGGGCTTATGGAATGAATATCTTTGATTTGGACGAGTGGAAGAAGCAGAATAGAACAGAGGTTTACCATTCATGGCAAAGGCTGGTAAGTAGTATATGTTTAGTTTAATCTCTTTCTTATTTATGCTCATTTTTTTTAAGTAGCTATTCATCTGGTCCTTTCAACCCTAATAGCCAACTCTAAGTACCAACTTTTATTACTGAATTAGGGTATTATACCATTTATATAAAAATATCTATGTCACATTGAAAACCCATACCCTGTAACTATTAAACACCAGGGCTCACAGAAACTCATGAATTCGTAGGGAAGTGACCCTTGGCCGTTAAATATGCAGTAAACTTGTTATAGGACGCGCAATACTTGAAACAGGGTGCGATGAATCTTCTACCACAAATGTACTGGATGATTCAACAATTGATCCTTATAATTTGATTATATTTATGTGGTAAGTTAAAACTTTAACATGTACACTCATCTTTGGCGGACAGAATCATGACAGACAGCTGTGGAAGTTGGGAACGCTACCTCCAGGTCTGATAACATTCTGGAAAAGCACATTCCCCCTGCATCGGTCGTGGCATGTGTTAGGACTTGGATACAACCCAAGTGTTGGCCAGAAGGAAATCGATAGAGCAGCCGTCATCCACTACAATGGAAACATGAAACCGTGGCTTGAGATTGGCATGCCCAAGTACAGGAACTACTGGGCTAGATTCATCAATTATGAACAAGCATTCTTGCGTGACTGCAACATTAATCCATAAAAGGGTTTGTTACCTCATGTTCAACTTAGATATATTTATATATATTTATCCCAGCGTCAATTCTGTAGCATATATTTTTTGCCAAGTCATGATACAACTTGCTTTCCTAGGTTCTTCTGAATCGTGAAAGCTTTTGTTAATGTGATTCTTTCTTTTCCTACGAGTGTAGTTATAGTAGCATTAGCAGTAGCCTGAAGAAAGCCCTCATTCATAGGAATCTTTGTTCTCTCTTAATCTTCTGTCTCAGCGTCCTTCTGCAGCATTGCAGATAAAAGTTGTAAATGTTTTCAGAGACTTCATAATATAATATCATGTAGTAGTCATATTTGTTGGTTTCATTCTCTCAAGTTCATGTATATGCAATATTGGAAGGACAGGAGTACTGTTTGGCTGCCTTTCCTGTCAGATTTTTTTTTTGAGGTGAAAGAAAAGAAAAGAAAAGAAAAGAAAAGAAAAATGAGTTTGTTTAACACTCAAAATTGTCAAATGATACATTTCTATAGAAATATTCTTTATCCCAATGTTTTGTTTCTCTTCAATTTGATTATTATGGTTGCTAATTGGTCTTAATACCAGGTACATGTGCAAAAGAGTCGAGTTATACATTTTTTATCCGATGAAAATCATGGAACTTCTACTAGTAAACAATGTAAGTTGCAACTCTGTTGGCAGGTGCGGATTTTCTTAAGAATTCTTAAGAAATTTGCAAACACATGCACCCACATACTGAACAGAAAGTAGTTGAGACTGTTGGAAGGACAAAATTGGAGCAGACCGTGGGTGCGTTGGCAATGATTGTACACGTACACGTTTCAAGAGAGAAGCGGGTGAAGTGTATTAATGAAGGGTATGGTGGGGATGAAACGTATCCATAGTTTGGATTGACGCTGAGGACAGGCCAAACTGGCTGTGTGGTTGGCATTATTTTTTTTGAAGTTGTGGTTAGCATTATTGATCTGTTGGCTAGTTATATCACTTATACGCAGTTATGGTCTTCACGTGTTATTCTATATTATACCATGCAACTGGTAGGCCTGACGAAAATACACTTGTAGTTGTGGGACTGGAAGGAAAACTCTTTTGTCTTCGAAGTGAAGTTTTTTTTGGCTTTTGCTGCCATAGCATTTACCAAACAAGAGGACCCTCATCCCCGAGACATGATACACTCGTATCTTTTTTAGGTGTGTATATCATCTCTATCTAATTCAACGGTGCTAGGAAGGATATGTTGGGAGTACCGTTTGTTTTGCAACATTTCTTATCAACCATTTGAGATTTTTTGAGGCAGCGCCAGCGGGCATTATCTGCTACGAAGATGCTGGAGAGTCGTGGTTATACTTATTTTCACGGCACCAGTTTCTCTTAAACTTAAAAATAGTAATGAACTTAAAGTAACTGATTTTTACAACCCTAAATTTTTGTCAAAATTTCATTCCGGGCATTTGTGCGTCTAGGCTAAATTCTAGTTTCACTTTTCTGCAGTTGTTTGATTCAAGTTGTCTAGTTTTGTTAATTTGTTTGATAGAGTTTGTTTGCTGCAAATTTTTGATTTAAACAAAAAAATCATCTAAACTGTCTACTTCTTCATTGTGGTCTGTTCTCAGTGTCACCAAGACTGTAAAAGTATGAGGTTAATATTTGGGAATGTCCGTCCCTTCAGGGACATCCGATAAAATATCTTAGTGTAAGTACACTAATTTATCTCCATCGCCACGTCTTGTTAACGGGTCCACGTGGATGACATCACTCACGGGATGACACATAGGGGCATCCGTGGCACTCAGACAACGTGCCATCTGTCAAGACCAACGGTCGGAAATGAAGAGGGCACCCAAGATAGATAAGTCCCGCGTAGCACCCAAGGATGGCCTTAACCCATCACGAGGTAAGACGTAATCAACGGTCAGAGATAGTCCAACTGACATGGACATGACAAGAGGACTGACACCACCCGGCGTGGATTGGGACGGTCCAACCACCCGCATTTAATGTAGCTCAGAGAATACGTGTCGGACGACCAGCGATGGAAACAAGGGTTGGTCAGCGTGAGGAATCGGGATATAGTCGAAGCCGCGGAGTGACATAGAAGTCCGCGGACCACGCCCGCGGGATAATATTCAAGCCCACGTAACATTGCACAGAATACAAGAAGATAAGATCTCAACAACTCATTGTCAGTAGGCCCCACCGAGTTTAGCTATAAATATGTATCCCCCTCCCACTGAGGGGGGGGGGGAGGGGAGAAAGGAGAGAATAGGGAGAAGTAAGTGAGTTTTAGCTCATATGTTCGATGATCACAAGATCTTGTGATCATCTTTGTAACCATTTATTTTATAATGAATCCCTTTAGACCCGTGGACGTAGGCTTTAGTCTTTGAACCACGTATATCGTTGTCTCTTTCACCTTTTGCACCGTTAAATTCATTTACATACTCGTATTCCAGATCTGTCTGGATCCCCGGAAAGATGATAATGAGATCATGACAAACTAGAGGGGTTTGGAATCTATGATTTATCTTCTATCTATGCTTATTCCACACTCCTCATACCTCAGTGCATGTATTCAACTTATGTAGAGATTGTTTGTGATCACGTGGAAGCTCAACCCGATTCGTGTTCACAATTTGGCGCTAGAAACAGGGGACCTTGTCCCGTGTAAAAGATTTATCTTTTCTGTGACTTCATGACCTCAACCTCAAAATTTTTGTATTTAAAAAACGCAAACAGATCTATTCATGGATTCGTTTTCGCACACATCTATGTCTATTGTGTTTTCTACCAACGGATCCCGAGCATTATATGACTTTTAAACAAACAGATCTGGGATTTTAGCTATGATTTCATTCTTAGACTCGTTTCTCATTTTTAGCCAACGGACACATTTCTTAGACTATAGTGTTTTTTTACCAATACATCTAGGTTTTAACTAGAATTTCAAACAAAATTTCCACCAAAGATTCGGACTTTTTGCAAATAACGACCCATGGATTTTATCTCGGGCAAGTCCACGTCCCGTCTGTGTCTTTCGTATTGATTCACCAAACTAACAACTCGAATACACCCATTACCGCCAAAAATCTAGTTTGTGAAGATAAAGTTAAACTAACGGCTAACCCGTGGACTTTTGGGTCTCGGATTACCTCTCATGTCCTTTATGCAGATTATTACAATGGAAAGTAACAAAGATACTGGGAAGACAAAGATAACTCCAAGAGATATTCCAAGGACCACACCAGCAATAACAAGGAGCGAACAAAAGGGCGAAGGACGCATAGCCGCGGATAACCGCAGAATGGGGCGGAAAGCACGTGGCTCTTAGATGCGGGAAACATCGCAATGGAGGCAAAGAAGGCTGCGGCCGCAAGAGCTACTTGCACCAAGCAAGGGGATTTCTCAAGTGGTTGCCTCCCAAAGTAACTTGGTGCAACCGGGCCGGTGAGCCTCGGGAGGCTATAGCGAATCGGTGATCCGGAACCATCCCTACGGGAATGCCGCAAGAACAATGAACAAGACGAACAACTACCGACGGGATCCAACGGAATAATCGAGCCGGGCGCGCCATTGATAGACGAAATCAATACCACGATCCCCAGGGACAAGCTCAACTACGAGAAGGAATCCCCAATCAAGCATCGAACCAAACGAGCGCAAATATTGGCAATAACCGGGAGGAGCTACGGCGGAATCAACTAACGTACGCGGATGCGGTGGCCTGTTAGCTCAAGAAAACCAACAGCTAAGAGAAAGGATCCTCAGAAGCTCCGAACTAGCGAATCGGCAAGGCGAAGCCAACTCGGCGGTACAAACGAGGGACCGAGGGACGATCTTCGAAACATCCCACGCAACAACTAACCGGAGAAGGATACCCCAAAGAAATGCGCGGGATAGTAGAAGGATGGACCCGGACTACCATCCGAAGCCCCCTGATTACTATGACACGGAGGAGGCCACGGCGTCGCAATCCACAAGAAGGACACGCTCTTCCATTCAAGACGAGCACTGTTTGGCAATGGAAAACCTCCGCGCGGAAATGCTAGCAGAAATCAATCAACTCAAGACCGGGCAAGGAGGTGGAAGACTAGAACAGTTATGAAGGAAGCCAACACTACCCCCTTGCACGTCGGTTGGCTACGGCTACCATCCCGAAAAATGTCCGGTCCCAACCTTTGAGTGTTACGACGGGTCCGCGGATCCCTCGGCTCATCTACGATATTACAACGGAGTAATGGCCGGTGGGATTACGACGAGGCTATCCTATGCGAGATATTTCCCTTCAAGCCCGAAAGGATCCGCGTTATCTTGGTTTGATAACCTCAAGCCAGAGTGCATTGATTCATATGATCAGCTCACCGAAAAGTTCTTGGCCACCTACATGTACAACAAAGTTGTGAACACGGGGATGGACAAGCTCTTCTCACTTGCAATTAAGTACAAAGAATCCATTCGAGAATACAGGATAGATGGCACAAAGTATGTCGGGCCATTGGACATGTGGATCCGTGGTGAGTATTAAGCTTGTTACAAATGGGGGCTTGATAGGATGAGCCCGTTGTTTGTCGAAATCCACGGTACCTCCCCAACCACGAGAGGAGATTTAAGGATAATCATTGAAAAACATGCGAGGTTGGAAGAAATTCAAAAAGATAACCCAAGCGCAAGCTCAACGAACCCCACGGACAAATTCCGCGGAACTAGTAGAACAGAGCCCGAGCAACATCAAAAGGATCGAAAAGACGATCACAAAAGAAGTGGCGAAGGTTTGAAGACCGTGTCTATACGAAACTCAACACCAGCTATCCACACGCATCTTAAAGGAAATCAAGGATCGCGAAGACTTAGATTGGCCCCGGTCTAAAGGGAAACAACCACCGGCCCTCGGCGGGAATCCAAAAATATTGCGATTTCCACCGTTTCTATGGACACACGACCGAGAAATGCAAAAATCTCAAGATAGCGTTACAAAAACCCCGTAGATGCGGGGATCTCAAAAAATATGTGGAAAAGGTCGGAATGGAGGATAGAGCCAAACGCGACAAACGGGTCCAACTACCGAGGGTAACCGCACATTGAACTCTATATCACCTTTCGGAAAGCCGAGAGCCAACCTAACGGCACAAATAGGAAAACGACTGAGAAAACAATTTGAAGATTACTGTGAGCTTTACAATATAAATGGGAAGGAAGTAGAAGAGCACGAGGAGTGGATGAACGCACCTCTGATCTTTGAAGCCGATGATATTGAGGACGACATGGAAGATCACAATGACCCATTAATTCTCACATTGCCAATCGCAGGATGCAACATAAGGAAAATCCTCATCGATGGAGGAAGCTCAGTAAATGTCTTGTTTTACGATACATTCAAACGCATGGAGCTTAACGATGAGCAACTCCCGACTTCACACTACACCATCTACGGGTTCAATGGCACGGCTACGAAGCCCCTGGGGACATTGTCTTACAAGTGGATGCGAGGCCCCATGAAAGTCGACACTCGCTTTAGCGTGGTGAACACGCCTTCGCCCTACAATGCCATTATTGGACGAAGATGGGTCCACAAGCTCAAGGGAGTCGCAACTACCTACCATCAATACCTTAGATTTCCCACTCCCAGGGAATAATGGAGATAAAGGGTGATCGAGCTTCCGTAAAAGAGTGCCACGCGATGCAAATACAACTCAACAACGAAGAAGATGAGAAAAGGAAAACCCGCAAGGCTCGGAGCAAGGCGGTATCCAAAGACAAAGCCATCGACGAATATTTGGAGGAAATCTCGGGAAAAGCTTGTCTAAAGGGAACTGTGCAGGGAAACACGGAGGCCTCAACATCAAAGGTTAATCGGGGCGAAGAATGCGAGGCCACCAAATAGCAATTAAAGAAAATTCCCCACAGGGGAACAAAGCCCACTTTCACATCCTTGGAGTGCGAAGAAAGAGATCAACATAGGGACGGAGCAGAACCCAAGAAAGATCAAAATAGGAACTCTAATGGACGGAGAACGCGAGGCCTCGCTGATAACACTGCTAAAGGAATACGCGGATATCTTCGCATGGAAACTATCCGATATGCCGGGAATAGACCCAAAGACAGTACTGACATGAGCTGCGCATTAAACTGGCACACCCCAAGACGACAAAAGATACGAAAGGTGGCCACGGAGCATCACAAAGCGGTAGAAAACGGAGCTACGAAAGCTATTAGAGGCGGTTTTATAAAAGAAGTCAAATACCCCACGTGGATCTCCAACATGGTAATAGTACCAAAGAAAAATGGAGGGTCGGAATGCTGCATCGACTTCACCAACCTGAACAAAGCATGCCCAAAGGATAGTTATCCATTACCCATTGATTGACGGCTAGTCGACGCAGTAGAAGGATATGAAGAATTGTCATTCATGGACGGATATTCCGGATACAACCAACTATTTTTGGCAGAAGAAGACCAGCAACATACTGCATTTTACACACCCCATGGTCTTTATTGTTACGTAAGAATGCCCTTCGGGCTCCGAAACGCGGGAGCAACGTACCAAAGGATGGTCGATGCTATTTTCAAGCCATGGATCGGCAGGACTTTAGAGGTTTACGTCGACGATATGCTCGTAAAAAAAGCGAGTAAGAAAGAACCACCACCAGGGACTGAAGGACATCTTCGGAGCTATGAGAGAGCATCACATGAAGGTGAACCGGAAAAATGCACTTTGGGGGTGACCTCGGGGAAATTCCTTGGATACCTAGTGACAAAAAGGGGCATTGAGGTAGATCCAGAAAAATCCGAGCCATAACAAACATGCCCTCTCAGAAGAACCTAAAGGAGGTACAAAAGCTCAATGGATCACTAGCAGCTCTGGGAAGATTCATATCACGATCCTCGGATAGGTGCAAACTCTTCTTCAACATACTTGAAAAAAGGGACTAAATTTGAATGGACGACGAGAATGCGAAGAAGCTTTTTGGGCATTAAACAATACCTAGCGAAATCCCCATCCTTCGAAACCGGACCCGAGGAGGTCTTGGCGCTCTACATTGCAGCAACGAGACGCGCGATGGCGCGATGCTCGTCGGGAACCCATACGAAGGAGGAGCAACCGATCTATTATGTCGGCAAGAAGACCACAATTCCGCGGAACGAAACTACACGAGAATCGAACAACTAATCCTAGCCGTCGTATGGTCTACTTTAAAGCTAAGGACGTACTTCTTAACGCATGATATAAGTATCCCATGTCGGGCACCCTTAGAGACCATCCTCAAAGGAGCGGGAAAGGTAGGACGAATAGCAAAATGGAGCACATACCTCGACCAATTCAACATCCACTATGAGCTCCAACACTCCCGAAATCGCGGTATTAGCGGACTTTCTAGCGGACACCCTTGGACAACGAAGAAGAAGTACGCATACAAGGATGGAAGGCTATGGGCGCCCCGAAATAGAAAAACCGAGCCAAATAATATCCTTGAGCCGGTGAACCCACGGCAATGGGAGGTCTTCGTTGATGGCTCCAAAAATAGAGAGGCGCGGGGATAGGCATCGTCATCACCACACCCACGGGGACGGAGAATCGTGCACGCATTGATTGGAATCGAAGGCCATACCAATAACATCGTCGAATATGAAGGGTGATCCACGCTCTCGCTTGATAATTGAATTAGGGATACAAGAAGTGCGGGTGACAAGCGACTCACAACTAATCATACGGCAAATAGAGCTACGAATACAATGTGTACGACGAAACACTAATGGCATACATGGCTCTAGTGCAAACATTGGCCTCCCAAGTACCAAAAATCGGTTTAGACATCACGCGAAAGGAACTTAGACATGCGGATGCTCTGGCATACATATCGTCCATGCTTAAAAACGAGGATGTCAAAGCAATCAAGGTAACAAGAGTGTACGAACCATCCATCAAACTCCCAGAAACATGCACGGCTAACCAACGCAAACCTGAGGAGAAAGACATCTCTGACGAAGATGTCGGAGAATACATATTCGGCGATTTCCGGAGCGAGGATATTACGGCAAGCGGAGGAAGGCGACGATTATAGTCGGGAGGCGGGTTGGAGATCGAAATACACTCTTTCCTCAAAGAAGGGAACTCCCCCCGGACACCAAACGAGGCTAGGAAGGTGCGGTCAAGAGCGAGGATGTACGAACTAAGAGACCAAGCCTTATACCGAAAATCATTCCTCGGACCACTTCGTCGCCCTATCCCGATCGAGAGGGACATGTCGTTTTAAAAGATATACACGAGAGGAGATGCGAGGAATCACGGTGGAATGAGATCCCTAGCGGATAAGGCCAAGACACGGGGCTATTGCGGCCAACCATGATCGAGATGCGGCCCGAGAATGGCGAAGAGATGCGAAGAATGTCAAAGATTTGGTAAAAAGAATCCACGCCCCAGCTACAAAGTTGAACTCGGTCGATAGCCCTTGGCCCTTCGGGAAATGGGGTATCGACATAGTAGGCCCACTCGTATCGGGGACGGGGAAAGAAGATTCTAATAGTGGCGACGGATTATTTCGACAAATGGGTAGAAGCGAAGGCGCGGCGAGAATTCGGGATTCGGACGTCTTCACTTTTATTTTTCAAAACATCATCTGCGGGTTTGGCATCCCATGAGAGATAGTCTCAGAAACGGTAATGTGACTACAAGGAAAGAATATTGACTTCTTGTTTGACACCCTTCAAGATTCGAAAAAACAAATCCACCCCCATATACCCACAAAGCAACGGACAAGCGAAGCCACAAACAAAACTTTGGCACTCATTCTTAAAAAACGACTAGATGAGTACAAAGGACGATGGTGTGAGCAGTGCATAACGTTCATGGGCATATAGGACGACTCGAAGATCGGCCACGGGAGAATCCCCATTTCTACTCACCTACGGAGCGGAGGCGGTCATCCTGCGGAAATTCTACTTCCAACTACAAAGACGAAGCACTGGAAAAGAATCTCACCACGGACATGATGTTGGAAAGGCTCGACGACCTCGAAGAAAGAAGAGAAGCGGCGCAAAGAATGGAAAACTACCAACCTTGGTGGCGAGAGAATATAACAAGAAAGTGAAACTTAGGAATTTTGTAGAAGGGCAGTATGTGTTGAGGACCATTCCCCAATACCGGCGAGAAAAAAGTGGGGAAAATTAGCACCAACTTGGGGAGGACCCTACATAATACATGACATCGCGAGAAATGGCTCTTATTATCTGCGTAATATGAAAGGAGAAATCCTCATGCATCCATGGAATGCCAAATACCTAAAACCATACTACCCATAATCAATCACTGCGTGCACATTTGAAAGAAGAAAATGGACTTGCTAATCCACATGTTTCTATCTCGACGACAAAGAAACGTCTTAATTTTTCAATCAATACCAAGTTTTCATTTTCAAATATCATATCCCGTTCATTACCCACGCACATTTCAATTTATTCAAAACCCACAACCTACATACAACACATCATATAAACCACATGTATATACTACTTACACAATGTACATTGAAAACCATGTCACATCATAATAAAATATTGATGCAATTGTTACCCGTGGATGTAGGCCTTAAAGGCCGAACCACGTAAATTGTTGTACAATTACTATTACTAGGAATTGACATTATACTTAACAAGAGGGCTATCCATTTAAAGCATGGATCACACCCACTACAATATACCGGGCAATATCCAGGTGCAAAACACACACACGCAATATATCGGAGCATACACATGCGATCTCTCGAAACTCCTACGCAAATGTCTATAAGTGTATGACCGGGAGGCGACTTCTTACGAGAATGAGATATCCGTGCAATATTACAAGCCGCGAACATTAATGGAGTATATCTTTAACGTCGGCGGACCCCCACCGTCCGGTGATCCTGCGGCCAAGGAGTTAGTTGGACGGGGTGCAAGGTCACAAGACGATTCGGGGATACCAACCTACGGAGTTGCACGAACAATACACTTTATCAAACTCAAAGATTGATATCCGTGGGTTATAACTAAATTTTCCATTATAGTTAAAGATGATAGACATAAGTTCAACAAAATTCAATATCGATTTAAACACCAAAGTTTGATCTAATACATGCGGTTGATTACAAGCCCAATGAGCAAAATAACAAAAACGCCAAAAAAGATAAGCAACCGAGATCAATCCCTAGCATACTAACTACGGTTTCTTGCGGCGGAGTGTTATCCGCGGGATTATCCTTCGGCGATGAAGGAACACTACCACCACCGAGAGGGCCCGGAAGAACTTGATGGGAGCGCGAGTGCGGGGCCGAGTATAATTCTTGGTTAACCCATGGTTTTTCTTAAGATCCCATTCAATCTCACCAAGAATCTTATTAATCTCTTCGGCCCGATTGTTTGCGGGCCATTAGACCTATGGCTACGCTCCTCATCTCGGCTGATTTAAGGAAGTACAAAGCTGGTCTATCCTTTGATTAGCTTGCTTCACGTTTCGTCTGAGGCGAGGCCCGGACAGCGATGGTAGCTAACTTGACCCTCCGGTTGAACTACCTTAACACGAGCTTGACAAACTTTCCATCTGCGACTTTAAGGCGTACTTGGAGCTCTGCGAACAATAAAAGAAAGCGATGAGTTATGACACATACAATTCAAAGCACACTCGATGACGAAGACGTATACCTTCACAATGATCAACCGCGGAATCCCTCGCCACAACGGCATAATCATATTCATTCGATAACTTATCATAATCTACCCGCGGTTATGAGCATCGACTTGCGCTCTGATCATTTCGAAGCATCGAGCCCGAATGACGATGTCGATTAACCTCATCATTCTTCAATTCCAATCCCTTGTTGAGACGATACATAGTCACCTCTAAGTCTCTCTCACGTTCAACCTGACGAGCCACATCAGCTCGAGACGCGGATAGAGCACTACGAGAGAGCACTACATTACGCCCTAGCATCGTCTCTCTCTTTGGCTAACGCTGCATATAGGTCCGCACATCAGGGATGCGAAGACCGCGCTTGCCGCAGCTCGCCTTCCCGAGGAACATTAAGTTTAATTTCTAAGGAGGAAATCTGCTGCGGGCTTGCTCAAGATTATCCGCGTCCATAAAAGAGCCCCGTTAAACAAGTGGCGGTCATGGTTATTTCGATTTTGCAAATCTACCAAGCAATATTTTTCTTACGCCATTCTTGACCATCGCGTTATGAACATCCGCGCGGGCATTCCATTTAACCGACTCACTCTTAAGTTTTCAACTAACTTCGGCAATGCGCCCCTTTTGACGAGTCCTCTCACTCAGAAGCCACAACAATTCGGGGACTCCACCCATCTTGAAGATAGTACGGCGGGAGGAGGAAGAAAGAAAAACTCGAGAATAAATAAGGAGTTGGAAACTACCAAAGAAGAGGGAGCAGGACACAAAAATGGATGAGGAATTTTCTCGGCAACGACTAACTTGGCCTTAACGAGCCAACTCGGAACGTGGCGAGCCTCTTCCGTGCCTGCTGCTCCTTACGTTTAAGCAAACTCTTTAGCTCGGTTATTTCTTCATCCTTAGTGGATACCAAGCCTCGACACTTGAAAGCGTCTCTTCACAATGTCGAAGCTTCCCCTCTAGCTTGAGAGATTTGGCCACAAAGAGCGGTAAAGTTGGTGATTACAATACTCACTTCTCATCATCTATCGACAAAATGAGGAAGATTAGCTCACATCATATTCGAACGAAATCGAGGATAAAAAGAACAGACAAACCTCCAATAACCGTTCTTTGGGGTAATCTGTTGATACCCATCGGAATAGCCATCATGTCGACAACGGTAGGGGGAGGATCCACTACAAGATCAAGCCCGGCCAAGTTACGAGATTTTTACCCCATCCTCGATCTACCGCCTCCTCGGGGGTTAACTCCATGTACCTCAGAGTAAAAGCATCCGAACTCTTTTCCCCTTCAATCACGGGGCGGGGGGGTGAGGAACTACCAGCAAGTTTTTCTTTGCAGCCACGCCAAAACGCATCATCGCCATCCGCACTAAGGATCGCGAGAAATCATCTAAGGGAGAGTCCGAGGTATTCCCACCATGAGCGCAGCACCAACATTACCTTGCACCAAGGCCCCACCAACGATGGAGGAGGTACCCGAGAAAACCCTCGGAGGGCACTATCAAAACCCCACATCGGACACTGCGGATGGGCCACCAACGCAGCTATCCTCGAGAACACTCCAATCATCACCGGTGGAAGCAGAGTGAAGTCCCGAAACAAGCCCCATAACCGTGGACATGTCAAATGACTTTCCCCCGGACAAAACCTTACCAAACGAAAACTCATAACAACCACCCCCATCCTTATCACCAATACTAAGAACAAGTCCCTTACCTTTATCAATAACATTCACACTGGACTAAGTAACACCCCCGGCATGATTTCCACCACCACCAATAGACAAGTTACCACCACCAATACCACCAACATCCGAATCACCTTTACCCCCACCGGTGGCGGTGGCCGGGCCGCCACCACCACCGGTGGCCGAATCACCTTGACCACCCCAATGGTAAAGTCACCTTGACCACCACCACCACTTTATGGCAATCATCTTGACCTTTGATGGTCGGGTCATCTTGACCACCCCAATGGTCGGGTCACCTTGACCACCACCGGTGGCTGGATCACCCCGACCACCACCAATAGTCGGATCACCACCGGATACCACCATCCGGTGGCAACAATGATCATCACCTCCACCTCCAACATTGCTCGATCACCATCACCTTCTTGAACGAGGCGGAGAAGTCTCAATTCGCTCTTCCCTATCGGAGGAGTCCTCATCACCACACACGGACTATTCACATCCTCGAAATGAGAGGAACCCTCGGTGGGAGAATTCGATGATTGCTTGGGATTAATCTTCTTATTTCTACACACCTACAACACAACGATAAAAGCAGCTATTGGCATCACCTTTCCTTGGCATAATTACCATTATTTAAGAAAACGTAGGGGCATACATACGAAGAAAACAAACAACACACCTTAACAACATTAGTATTCCGCGGAGGAATAGTAGCATCGGAAACATCTTCATCTTACGCATCATCAACATCACGACTATAAACAAAATCCATACCAAAAAACTCATCCGCCAGGGCAATAATGCGCGTAACGAGCGGGAGAAGAGTCCGCGGAAGGCGTCAACGGTTGGCTGCCAACCACGGGGACCGGGGACCCAACCATAGGCCCACGGACCAACAACCTCAAGAAGTGGCAGACCACTCGTAATCATGATCACGCTTAATTCTCTCCTCGGCGGGAATAGGAAGACCTTCGGCACCGGGAATCCTCGCCATCTTGGAATCACTTACCTCGCTCAAAAGGCGAACTTCCCCATCGACGAAGTAATGTTCCAGGAGACTCACGGACCACGGCTTACGAGTATTCCTGACAACATAATCTCCAAAGGATCATTTGAAATTCTCGGGGTATACCACCCTTTCTCCTTTTCTAATCTAGGGGCATAGCAAGTCATCATCGTTTTCCCCTTACTACGAAGGTAGCATTCACGAAGATGGCGAAGATAGTTTCTGTCAATTGCTTTGCACCCAACGATTATGACTTTTCTTAGCGTATCGCGGCTAGATAAACTCCGATAGTAGAAATCATCACCAGCTTTATACAAGGGTAACATCAAACCAGCCTCGAAAGCACCCACGGTTGTCAGCAAATGAAAGGCATCGTACTTATAATTGGTAACCATCTCATAAGTTATGTCTTTATCGGGGGCATAAAAATTTACTTGAAAATCTTTGAAGACCATGCTTCACCTTGAAGGCCTCGAGATCAATGTGTCGAAAAGTAAACTTCTTATTACCCAGAGATGAAGGACGGAAAGTAACGGCAGAGTCATCCTCGAAACCTTTTTCCGCAGCATCCTCCACAGAACCCGCGGCCTTCCGCTTAGGAGGAACCAAGTCTCCAGAAGACTCTATCTCCGTGGCCTTTCTCTTCAAGTAAGAGTTTTAGTCGACTTACTTGAACCGAGGGCACGGATGGGTTAGTCGCGTTGGAGGTTTGAGTGCGGAGAGGCTGCACATCCAAAGGTTCATTGCGAGGATTCGGGTGGTTCTTAGGAGACTCACCTCTAGAGCAGTCGCGGCATACCTAGATCCTTGCGGAGGATCACCCCTTCTAAGTGAAGATCTTTACCGGAGGATGAGGATGTTCGTCCATCCAGAAGATTACCCCGAGTAGGTGGGGCGAAGCTCCACCCCTTACATTAGGATCACTCCGGGGAGATCGATGAGGACTTGACGGAGGAGTCCGATAAAGGACCCGCGGATGGTCGGACATGTCCGCGGGCACAAACACGAATAGGAACTCAAATCGAAGGCAGAAGATCAAAAATCAAGAAAATCTCAAGAACATGGTGCAAAAGAAGAAAACCCTAAATTTCATCTAATAATAACTAAACCTTGAATCATTATCCAAACTCCAAGAAGAAATAAAATCTAAGCATGACCAATGGAACACCCAACTCGGTAGCGTCAACTCTCAAAACCCGGAATACATTTAAATTTAAAACTCATCATCAAATCACCACCCAAAAATCAAAAACTCGACAAGGTTAAGCAAGGTGATTGAACGGAATAAAAGGTCATACACAATCACGAAGAATCAATCAACAGCGACAAAGAAGAAGCAACAAGTAACAACCACGGCAAAGAGCAGCAATAGTTGTAACCACGGTGGCGGCGAAAGCAGTAGAAGAAGCGATGGTGTCGGAAGAAGTTAAGAAGATGAAGACAAGAACAAAGAATAAAACGAGGGAATGTGAATTAAAGTCACATTCTCTCACTCTTTATATAGAACCGAAGAAAAGCTGTCCACTACCCAAAGAGCGATTATGGCGGACGTGGGAAACGTGCACAATAAATGCGGGTAGCACCTTTTTAGGAGAAGTTATGAGGGAGATAAAAAATACCACACGATTCTTCTTCCAACAAAACCTAGCTCCCGATCACAAGAAGAGGGCAAATTGTAAGTACACTAATTTATCTCCATCGCCACGTGCGCTAACGGGGTCCACGTGGATGACATCACTCACGAGGATGACACATAGGGGCATCCGTGGCACTTAGATGACGTGCCATCTGTCAAGACCAACGGTCGGAAAAGAAGGGGCACCCAAGATAGATAAGTCCCGCGTAGCACCCAAGGATGGCCTTAACCCATCACGAGGTAAGACGTAATCAACGGTCAGAGATAGTCCAACTGACATGGACATGACAAGAGGACTGACACCACCCGGCGTGGATTGGGACGGTCCAACCACCCGCATTTAATGTAGCTCAGAGAATACGTGTCGGACGACCAGCGATGGAAACAAGGGTTGGTCAGCGTGAGGAATCGGGATATAGTCGAAGCCGCGGAGTGACATAGAAGTCCGCGGACCACGCCCGCGGGATAATATTCAAGCCCGCGTAACATTGCACAGAATACAAGAAGATAAGATCTCAACAACTCATTGTCGATAGGCCCCACCCGAGTTTAGCTATAAATATGTATCCCCCTCCCACCGAGGGGGAGAGGGAGGAGAAAGGAGAGAGAATAGGGAGAAGTAAGTGAGTTTTAGCTCATATGTTCGATGATCACAAGATCTTGTGATCATCTTTGTAACCATTTATTTTATAATGAATCCCTTTAGACCGTGGACGTAGGCTTTAGTGCTTGAACCACGTATATCGTTGTCTCTTTCACCTTTTGCACCGTTAAGTTCATTTACATACTCGTATTCCGATGATCTAATCCGGATCCTAGGAAAGATGATAATGAGATCATGACAAACTAGAGGGTTTGGAATCTATGATTTATCTTCTCTATGCTTATTCCACACTCCTCATACCTCGGTGCATGTATTCAACTTATGTAAAGATTGTTTGTGATCACGTGGAAGCTCAACCCGATTCTCGTGTTCACACTTAGAATGTCCAAGGTTATGACATTAAAAAGACTAGATCTTATCTTAAAAATATAGTCAGAAGTAATGATCATGATATTATCTTACTTGCAGAAACTAAGACTCGTTATAGAAAGATGATAATTCTAATTAGATCTCTGAATTACCCAAATAGTTATATTGTGAATCCTATGGATCTTGCTGGTGATCTTTGTGTCTTGTGGAAAGATGGTATGGATTTTAGTTATATTGTGAATCCTATAGGTCTAGCTGGTGGTCTTTATATCCCTGGCACTTTTAGGGGCGACCCCAAAAGAATTAGGGGCGACTTTTTTTATTCCCAGCCCATATACACCGTTAAGGGATGTCCAAAAACGTGGAGAATACGTTAATGCCCTTACATAATCGGAAGCTATTTTTTAACCGATTATTATAAAGCAATCGGAAGCTTAATAACGATTTTATACTACCGATTAATATCGATTTTGTGCCAAACTCGCATCTGACTTCTATAACAATCGGTAGGAAAAACAACCTCACGAGACTACCGATTATAGTAGCTCCTAAATTCCCAAAATTGGTGATTTCGCCAAGGAAGAAATTTGGGGCAACTTTATGATCGGAAGTCTTATTCACTACCGATTATTCTAGTACCCAAATTCGAAAAAATGACATTTGCAAAAACAAAATTTGAGACAATCGTATAATCGGAAGTCTTATTAACTACCGATTATTCTAGTTCTCAAATTCGAAAAAAATGACATTTATGCAAAAACAAAATTTGGGGCAATTTGTATAATCGGAAGTCAAAATACTTCATTCGACTACCGATTTATACGGTTGCCCCAACAAAATAGAGCCGTTGGAACTCTAAACTCTATATAAGGATTGTATCCTTTTACTCTCTATGGAACACAAATACCTTTAAACTCTCTCCAACATCATCTTCAACATAATGGCCCAACCATTCATTAATCCTACGGAGTTCACCATTGAAGAAGATTTATCTTTATGTAGGTGCTATGTTCAATTCTATCCGAGACGAGGAGAAGAACGCGAGGCAAGGAGGCATAATGAGTATGAGTTATTTGGGGAAAATTCACGAAAAATTCTGCACCGACACCGGAACAAACAACCGTCACTCCGGCCGATCTTTTACTCACGAGTTGGTTCAATAAACGGACACGTCGAAGAATTCGTCCATTTAACTTATCTTGTGAATCAATATCGATTGAGGGGTGAAACCAATGATGAGGTTATAGAACGATCTCTCGGGGAATGGCAGAGATGGAAAAGATCCAACTTCCGTTATGAAGCTCATTTTAGAATCCTTAGGGCGATGGAAAGATTTAATCCGTTTAGGACTCGTCCAACACGTCCGCGACGCTAATGACAATACCTTGTAATAGAATTGCGGGAGTTCAATGTAAAATTATGATGATGTGTAGGTGATATTGTTATGAATTTCAAAATATTTATGAAAATCGGAAGTTTAAATTGTTGATGTAACTACCGATTATACTCCAACGGCTAGTTCGTTCAAAAGAAACTAGTCGTGCCTCGAAAACCACACACAATCGGTTGATAATACATATTGATAAACCTCGATTATACTACTCTAATGAAACTGAGAACTCTGTTGACAAAACATCCTATAATCGGAAGTATATAACAATATATATTTACCGATTACTCATAATCGGGTGCTTTGTTCAAAACATTTCCTACCGATTATGTGTAATAATTGTACGTAATTTCATGCGAGTCTTGTAAAAGTACGCATCAACGGCCATATTTTCAAAAAAAGAGACGTCGGGACTCTCATCTATATAAGGAGGGTAAACTCTTCTTATTTATGCACCAAACAACACATATATAGCATCGTGTATTCCACGAATAGATTTTCCATCGTCTACTCTTGTGAATTCATTCTATATCACAACTTACAAGCATGGCAACGTTTGAAGCAGCTGAAGATTTGGTCATTGTGAAAACATGGTATCGTGAAACAAGACGTGAAGATGTCATAGCAGGAAGGTTAACACCCGAAGTCTTTTGGGCGAGGGTATATAGCCAATTTGTGCGAGAGTATGGAAATCCAAAGCAAAGATCACTCCAACAAGTTCATGATCGTTTCCGACTTGTCCAAAAAGGGGTAAATGATTACATAACGATACAAAAGAGGATGTTTAACACTAGCCACTTAAGCTTGTCGATCCAACAATTTGTAAGTATAACGCTCGGTTATTCTTTTTAAATAACACCGGTGTTTAATCTTTCTTACTAAAACGAAGTTGACATTATTTTATGTTTGTTTATGTAGGAGACACTCGCAAAAAGACAGTACTTAGTGGAAAAGGGTGAAGAATTCACTTATGATGGAAGTTATGAATTCTCAAAGTTAGTCGTAATAAAGATAAATGTTGATTGATGGTTACAATCGAAGTTATTATTTTATATTGTCTACCGATTATGGCAAGATTTTCAGTTTTTTTGTCGGACTTGGTGACAATCGTAAGTTTATGCAATATGTTGTCTCTACGATTCTTGGAAGATTTTGACTTTTTTGTCGAGTTTGGTGACAATCGGAAGTTTATGCAATATAGTCTACCGATTTCGGGAAAAATTTACTGTTTATCTTTTGTTAGAGTTTGGTGACAATCGAATGTTTATGTAATATGTAATCTACCGATTACGGGAAAAAAAATTCGGTTGTTTTGTCGGCCTTTTAATCGGAAGATAAATTCAAAAGTTAATAACCGATTATAATATTGATTGAGTCTATTTACAAAAGCTTGTATAATCGGTAGATATATTAAAAATATAACTACCGATTATAGCTTTATACTTCACGATATTTTCCACAAAATTCCAAAAAAAACATGTACAAATAGGGCTTTCCAAAATACATCTTTCAAACATAACGATCATTGATCTTCATCATCCGAGGGAACCAATTCCAGTAGGCCTTCCGGGAAATCCTCCTTGATGACGCGATCCCAATCCAACATGTTGGTCTCACATTGTTTCAACCAATCGTTACAATGATTCGTTGGGAAGTAATCACTCAAACCACCCAACGTAGGTAATGGGCAATCCCTATTTACTCTTAAACCGATAAAATGCATCTCATTCACAAATGCCATAAAAATTATTCTATCTTTAACCGATTCATCGCAAACCGTCCTTGTAGGTGTAAACGTAAAATAATGTCCATACCTAGGAGGAACAAAGAAATGTACCACGCAATTCAAAGCGCCCGCTAAGAGATATCCACATTTAGGCATTGTCATCCAATACTTGGATCCGATTGTCTTCAATCCCTTTCGGCACTTTACACGCGCAACAAAGTCTTTAAACTCTAGTTCTTTGTCGTGCCTATCTCCTTCCTTCATCATCTCCATATAGAAATCCTTGTCCTTTATTAGTTGTACCGCCATCTTAGTTCTTAAATTTTGCCATTGGGTGACATCTTGGTTCACCGCCTCTCCAGAGTAACCAATTTGTTCCGAGGCGACGTGAAACCCACAATTGCCATCCCCATCAACCTCGTCGGTGGACAAAACAAATGGAATGAGTGGAGGGAGTTGTTTCATATACTCTTCTATAATCGTATACCTTGATCGTGTTGGTCTTCCATGAAAATCCCTAGGACAATGAAGAGTACCATACTTCTCTCTTATAGTCACCATTTCCGTTGATTGTGTTTGTTGCGAGTCGCTCATTTGATCAATAACTACGGAGCTAGTTTGGGTCTCCACTAACACAACTTCTTCCACCGCATCGACTTGACTTACTTGAGAAGGCTTCGTAGAGACCTTTGGACTCATTTGTCGGGCGGTTGGTCCATTTTGATCTTTTCTTGGACGACCTCTTTTCTTGGGTTGCGGCTCATCTTCATATTCGGATTCCAAACGCTCATGCCGACACAATATTCTTTTGTTAGACAAATGCTCCTTTAATTTTTTTCTTTCAATGGTCCTCGACACTTCGGTGTTTGGCCTACCCGCCCCCTTTTGCTTAATAGGTTCATCAACCTCCCTTAAACGAGGGTGAAGAGCTTGCTCCAAATCATGCATTAATATTTGCTTCTTGGCGCCATTTGTTGTAGCATAACGCTCGGCTATTCTTGCATACAATTCTGACTCCATGAACGATGGACCATCGACTACGGGGGTGCTTGGAGTGAAATTTAATTGCTTCCAAAATGGATGAATATCATTGATGTCAATCACATCGACGTACCTACCCATTTTATGACGACATGGGAGACCAATACCTATGATATCCTTGCAAACACAAATTGTATTCTCGTCACCGTAAGCTTTATACAACTTCAATTGTTCCATCATGTGATTTATTGCCCATTTTGAAACTTTATGAACAATGCCCCTTAGAAGCAATCTTTCACTTTCGTGTTCCGTAGGGAATTTATGTACACTAAATTGCATATAATCCTTAATCTTTACGAGATCACGATTGGTGAATTCATGGATTGCTTCTTGGATTGACACAACTCCATTTTGACTACCTAGAAGTATTTTCTTTAATCGGCCATGAGACCACTCCGCAATGCTTGTCGCCTCGTTCTTGAAGTTACGATATTCATATGTCCATGCATACACAAACCTCTCCTTAATCGGTAACCATTGTGTTTTACAATACTCAACGGGTTTTGGGTAGTCCTTGCCATATTCTTCCTCAAATTTCTTCAAGTTTCTTTCGTAAATTTCCTCGGTCATTGACCAAACGATCTTGTCCCATGCTTTCATGAACGCTCTCCAAATTATTCCATCCTCCTTCCATTTTTCATCAAATAACCTCTTCTCTTCCTCTCGTTCTTCCGCGGTTAATTTACTAATGCGCTCATCCTCTTCCTTCGACCTCTTGGTACCCTTCCTTGGTTTTTTAGCTTGGAAATGGTAATGGCAATTGTGTTTGAGGTTGCCTTGAATGTTCCACATACATTTCAAGTTTCGGGCTTCAGGAAACACTACCGCTATTTTATGCATTAAGGCTTGATCGTTATCCGTTACAATAACCCTTGGAAAATCATCCCCATTGTAAATGGACCTCAACATCTCCAACATCCAAATGAAACTCACGTTGTTCTCATGATCCATTAAACCCCATGCAATCGTAAACGTATTTTTGTCCGAAGTGTGACAAGCAATGTTCAACAACGGCATGTTATATTTGTTTGTCTTGTAAGTGGCATCTATCAACAAAATTTGATGAAAACACTGAGCCAATTTTATCATTTCGGGATGTGCCAAGAAAATACGTACCACTTTACCATCCTTTTCTTCCGTTCTCAACGTGTAGTCGTGTAACTTAGCTAACCACTGCGATTGTTGCATGATCGTTCTACCATCCAATTCCATCCTTTTGATCGTATCTAGGGCCGACCTAATTGTAGACAAAGAAGACAAGTTGTCGGGGTCGTCCGCCTTTATTTTACTTAAGATCGCACTCGCCTTTTGGATACGCATCGACCTCACCGTCTCCATTTCATGTGTTTTTAACTTCGCAATCATTACATGTCCAATAAGAGTATCCGGATCATCGTGGTTGTGACAACCATTAGCAACTTTAGACATTTTCCAATCTTTAATTTCCTTACCATCGGGCTTATAGAAGACAATCTTAAATCCAATCTTCTTTGTATGAGTTCGGTACTTCTTCCTCTCCGTCTTCCTTACATACTTATTATTCTTTCCCTCGTGACTCTTTTTCTTCCCACCTCGCTCACAAACCATTTCAAACCTAATGTCCTTCACGCAAGGGTTCTGAACTACCACGCACATCTTCTCTTTTGCCTTGTTCATAAGCCATTCCTTTGCTTCCTTCTTACTTCCAAATATCTAAATGCGCATATAACAAACCAAAAAAAATAAGCATAACCATCTAACATACATGATTGGAAAAAGAAAAGATAATTCATGAACATACCAAATCGTTTGCATAGTGTAGGGAAGTATCAGGTCTCAAATAATAATCGTCATCAACCGCTACAACAGCCTACGCACAACAACAACAAGTTATGCATTAGAAATCGGAAGGAAGTTTAGATAATAAGTAACCGATTAAAAAACAATCGGTAATTTAATACTACACAACATAACCGATTATGAGAAATCGGCAGTCATGTACGAATATAGTCTACCGATTAACGACATACACAAATGAACAATTCTTCTGTATAAAAAGCTTCATAATCGGAGGGACTATAAATTCATAAACCAACCGATTATTAAATATCAATAATCAGACATTTATTCATGTATATGTATACAACTTCCGATTGTGAGAAATTGAAGCTTTCAATTTGGGGATTTTTATATTCGGCAGATTAATACATCAAAATATATCCGATTATTGATAATCGATAGATATTTTAATAAATTAACTACCGAATATATGTCGTTCGTGTCATTAAATGCATGAAGAAATCGAATTTTCACGTTCGAAAACACACACAAACGCACATAAGATGGATAATATGGGTATTAGAGTTTGTTAACAACATACCTGTATGTTTGATGCATCGTTAGCTTCGATCTCGGGTGATTCTCCATTTTCTTCCATGAAAGCGTCGTCTAGGGTTTCATCTCCATCAAAGTTTGGATCATTCAACATATACCCCAAATCGTCATCTCTAAACGGTAGTGAACCTTGAACTTCAACAACTTCACGTCCTTCTTCGTACCCATCCATGTTTATGGAAGTTGGAAAAAATCGGAAGTTGACAACATATACCCACTTTTTTTTTTTCTTCTTCTTCTCTCACTCAATCGGGAGTTACCTTACAATGAGTCAATTTTTTTTTCCAAACACTAATATATAGGCCCCAGCCTACCGATTACAAGAGTTTGCTTCCGATTATTTTGTGAAACTACCGATTATTGTTTTGGCTACCGAATATTATAGCTTTTGGCAAAGGTTGAATCCCTGGCCACTTATAATCGGTATGATTATAAGTTTTAAACTCTACCGATTATGGTAGATTTCAAAATTCATCACATGAAGGATTTTAGAAAAAACTAAATTTGGGGCAACTGTACAATCGGTAGGTTGTGGAACCTATTTGGCTTACGATTATGGCTACATCCAAATCACGAACCACATGGCTATGCACAGCTCTGTACACTCAAAACCTATGGAATTTGGCAAGGGTT
>JAJJWW010006312.1:0-42547 GCA_023531295.1 Papaver armeniacum | reverse complement strand
TTTTTTCTAAATCACATGAATTTTATTGAATTTAAGAAAAGGAAATTACATTAAGAAAAAAATAAAAAAGATGAAAAAAGTAGAAAAAGCTAATTAGTTTACTCCAAGCCCACAAAGACAAAGCTCACAATGAGTTAGCTAATTAGTCCATTAGTTTACTCCAAAGACAAAGCCCACAAAGACAAAGCTAATTAGTTTACTCCAAGCCCACAAAGACAAAGCTCACAATGAGTTAGCTAAATCTATAAGTACTTCACATCTGGCATTTCAACTCTAATAAGAGAGGAAGGTCTTCCAATGCAAATACTTCTTTCTCCTGCTGCCAAAGAGGCACCTTTCTTGGCTAATCCATCCGCAGAGAAGTTCACTTCTCTAAAACAATGTAAATATTTGATCACTGCAATCCTTTCTACAGCTTTTTTCCATCTACCCCTGATGAACCATGGCACCTCATTCTGATTAAAGGTATTCACCACTGATTTTGAGTCAGAAACAATGCACACTTTCTGTTTACCCCACTCAATTGCCAATTCCAAAGCACAAATGACAGCATATAATTCTGCAATAAAATTTGAAGCAATACCTATTCCCCCTGTTAGAGTGCCTAGCACCTGACACTTATGGTCTCTGACAATCACCCCAAATCCTCGCATTTCCGTGGTTACCAAAAGAGGATCCATCACAACGTAACATAGTGAAGTTTTCTTCTGAGGAAACCAATAACAATCTCTCGATTGTTTGAAACCTGATTTTCTTACTCCCAAATCGAAATATTGTAATTATCTCACTGGTCATAACTTTGATTCCATTTATTACCCGAAATTCTTAAGCCACCTTCAGCTTATTAACTTCACAACTCGCACTTGAAGCTTTGCTTATTTGGCTTTACTTCTTCAAAGAACTTCTTATTCTTCTCGAAACCATAATTCTTTGAGAATTATACAAACCATCGTAATCCATAATTGCCGAATCGGGGACTTTTATTCTTTGCTTTCCTCCAAACTTCAAGAAGATCTTTTGGTTTATCAAACCGAAAATAAGAGCAGATCCATTTCCAAATTTCTACACCGAATTCACATTCCCATAATAGATGATTCATACTCGTCTTGGGAATTCTCACAGATGCAACATCTAGAAACCATGTCATAGCCTTTTCTTACCATAACTTCATCATCCAGATATATTCCTTGAATGATTTTCCATACATTGCTTGCCACACTAGGATGGATGAAGGAATTCCGTATATATTTAGACCAATGCACAATAGGTTCTTTATACCTTAATTTTTGAACAACGATCATGAACCGAGAAAGACCCTTTCAGCATTTCCCATCCAAATAAGCTCATCCCTCCCACCAGCCACAATTGGCATTATAGTAGCTTGAAACAAAAGTCGAAGTTCATTAGGTAGGAACCACTCACCATTCTCCAATAAGTCGAGACTTTTAACATGGAGTTATTCTTAACAAAAGGAGTAAATCCAATTTGATCAATAATAGGACTATCCCCAATCCAGGTATCAAACCATACCGAAATGTCTTTCCCATCTCCTATATTCCATCTAATGTCCCCCTTAAGAGATTCCCATGCCCATTTCAAACTCCGGCCAAACCGAAGATAGCTTCCAATTTGTGTTCCATTGACCAAACTTGTTCTCGATATTTAGCTTTGAAAAAAAGAGCCCAATCTTCATCCGACTTGTGAATCTTCCACATCATTTTCATAAGTAATGCCTTGTTCATTATTTCTAATCTTTGAATTCCAAGACCACCTTCATTATAAGGGGTGCACATTTTCCTCCAAGAAAAGGAATTATACTTTCTAATCTCACCATCACTGCGACCAAATGAAGTTTCTTATTAATCTCTCACAAGTTTTAATTATCGATGAAGGCCATTTGTACACGTACATGTTGTACATTGGCATACTACAAATAACGTGATTTGACTAGTACCACTCTTTCTTGAAAAGATAGTAATCTACCTTTCCAAGTAGCTAATTTTTCCCGGATCATCTCTACCATTGGCCACACAAGATCGGGTCTTAACCTTCCCCGCCATTAGTATTACTCCTAAGTACTTATCAGAAAGTTACTTAGTTCCATTTGCAAAATTTCTGTAATCATACTTTTCCTTTGATCTGATGTACCATCAACAAAAAGTTTACTTTTACTTTTGTTTATAACTTGACCTGAACTATTTTGATACTCCTCTAACAGCTCCATAAGAGCCATAAGACTCTTCTTTTCTCCATTGCAAAAGATAAATACATCATCTCGCAAAAACAAGATGGGTTGGATGAATGCCCTGTCTTATAACCATAGGTTTGATCTTGCCTTCTTTGACAACTTGAGTTAACCTCCCGCTCGCAGCTTCCTCCATTAGCACAAATAAGATTGGGGAGAGTGGGTCTCCCCGCTTTAATCCCCTTCCCACCGAGAAAATCCACATGGACCTCCATTGACCATGACTCGAAACTTTAGCCGATCGAAACAGTAATATTTAACCACTCACACCACTCTTCCGAAAAACCAAATTTCTTTAGCACTTGAAATAAGAATTTCCAACTAACCAGTATCATATGCCCGAGAAATATCAATCTTGAGCCCAACATTTCCACATCTTCTTTTCTTTTTCATTTCATTTACCATTTCGAAGCCAAAAGGATTTGTTCTTGGATATTTCTCCCCTTTACATATGTCGCTTGCCGAGGTGAAATTAGCTTATTCATGAGAGTACCCATTCTAGTAGCTATAATCTTAGTAAAAATCTTGAAACTAACATTACCGAGGCCAATTGGTCTAAACTCGATTAGGATTTCTTGCACCTTCAACTTTAGGAAGTAAAACCGAAAATTTGAGTTAAGTCCCTTTGGTATAAACCTCCTTTTCCAACAGTAATTGAATGGCTTGAGTTAAATCATTCCCTATAATATGCCAAAGCAAGCCTTATAGAACCAAACCGCAACACCATCAGCCCCTGGGAACTATTTGGATCCATACTAAAGATGGTTAATTTAATTTCTTCTTCATCCGGGATTTTGTTGAGCATTTCTTGATCTTCATTTGTAATATAACAAGGAATAGCATCCAAAAATGATTCCCTAACTTCAACTTCTTGGTACTTGAACTTATTTTCAAAATGTTGAACTAAAATATCAAGCAATCCTCTCTTGATCAGTAATAATATTTCCATTACTATCTTCTAATTCAGATATCAAATTTCTTCCTTGCCTTATTTTGAGATTTGCATGCATAAAACCAAGTATTTGCCGCTCCTTCCTTTATCCACTTCACCCTTGCTTTATGTTTAAGAAAAGTACTTAGTTGTACTTCCTTAGAGTTTAGATTATTCCGAGCATTTACTAAATTATTAAGGATTTCTTCATCAAAAGGATTTTCACTGATTGCATCATTGCTTCCTGCACCTTATTTTCAGACTTCTTTGATTTGAGTATTCACATTTCCAAATACTTTCCAGCTCCAATCTTTGAGTATGTGTTTCAGTTTTTTAACCTTTTGTTGAAATACAAAAGCAGGATCCCCATGAACAACTTCATTCCAACAATCTTCAACCACTTCCAAAAATTGTGGATGTGATAACCACATTTGCTGAAACTTCATTGGAACATTCTTTGGTTTAGTAATTTGAATACAGCCACCCAAGAGTGGAGAGTGATCGAAGCAATTCTTAAACCTACTTTATAACTCCGTGAGGGATATTTTTGTAACCATAATTGATTGAATATCGCTCTGTCTAAATTACAGTAGAATTCTTTTGTTTCCTTGTCTGACAATTAGACCAAGAAAAGGATAGATCTGTCCTTGGAGCTTGTATGAGTTCACACTTATCTAAGCAAGAAGTAAAATCCATCATTGATCTCCTGTTTGGACTTTTTCCACCCTCTTTTCATCAGTGGAGATAATTGCATTAAAGTCTCCAATAACAATCCAAGGCATTTGCAAAATACTTATTTGTTCCATTTCTGACCATAAATATCTTCTCCGATCCACTTTAACATGTGCATGAACACCGCAGATAAGAACACCACCAATTTCTACCGTGATCATTTGACTTGATAATGAAATTACCGTAGGATCGGATAAGTTTTGATTCCAAAATAACCAAATGTTCCCTTTTTTATTAGACATAGAGTTATGAATGACCATACTTTGCATACCAGGTAAATTAAGCTTTTTGCAAAAAGAAGGATTACAACTTACCTTAGGTTCAGCAATCCACACTACTGAAGGATTGAATTGCTTAATGAGAGACCTTAATTTATCCCGGGACCTAGCTCTCCTTAGGCCCCTTAGATTCCAATAAAGAACTTTCATTGTTTGGATTGGAGGCCTTTGGTGCCTCCTTTCCCGGATTTTTCCCGAAATTATACTTGCTTGGATTTTGAACATTCACCGTAGCTTGAACATTATTTGATGATGAAGCCCGATTGTTTTTTTGTGCCGAATTCACCTTTTCCCGCACCGAGGTTGAGGCAGTGCTTTTGAACAACTCCGGACCATGAAGTAGTTGGAACCCTCTCTTCGAAACCTGTTCCATCTTGACCATTGATATATTTGATGACACTATTATCCTCCAAGTTGTTATTAACTATTTCCAAAATCTTAGTATGATCAATGACTTCCATATTATCATCCATTCCATCATTTTTTCCTTCATCCTGTTGTAGGAAACCAAACATTCCAGTAGTTACTTTAATAGATTCTTGTTCCTTAGTAACTGAAGAAGAATTCTGAAGTATTTGAGTAACTGGTGTCTCACAGATATCAAAACCACCTATTCCATGTACTTGGGAGTTTCTTCCCTTTTCTTCAGCAGAAGAAGATTCCTTTGCAAGAGGAGTTAATAGTGCTGTTGTTTTTGGAGCTTGCTGGTCTTCAACATTTTTAGCTCTACATTCACTCAAAAGATGTCCCACTATCTTACAGGAATTGCAAAATTTTGGTGGCTTAATGAGGATAACATTTTGCATAAATCCCCAAACTTAGTTTTAATTCATAGTTTGCTAGGAATTTTCTTTGAAAAATCAACATTTATCAACATCCTAGCATAATAACCATTTTCATAATTAAGAGTAGCTTCATCAATCTTCACCGGCTCACCCAAAGCCCTCCCTATAGTAAAAGTGTCTTCTCATCCCAATACTCCAAACCGAGTCCCGGAAGATGAACCCATATCATAGCGTAAGAAGTTCGAAGTATTCTCGGACGAAAATTAGGAATCCATTTCCTAATCCATAGAATCCGATCAAACACTTCCCATTTCCCACCTTTTAATCATACCCCGATCTTGCGCGTTATCAAGTTTAATAGTGAAAAACCTTTTCCCAATGGAATTATTTTACATTGCCCAACTAATTTCCACTCGATTTTTAAGATTTAAAACCGCATCTCGCAAATTTGAGACGAGATAGGTCTAATCGACCTATAAGAGAAAATTGCCATGCTACACAACGATTCTCGCCGTGAGACTAAATCAATTGATGGAGCTTCTTCATAGGGTTTTTCTAAATCCACAACCGATGGATCCATTTTCGAATAAAATTGATAAAACTATTTAAAACTAAAGCTAATTCTACCGATATAGACTTACAACACCAATCATTTAGTTGTATCTACACGACTCTTGTGAGAGTGTGTCTTGTTTCTCGACCCACTCTTGTTGAGTGTTTGTTGATGTTTCACACCGGCTCTTGTTGAGTGTGCCTCGAGACATCTTTTTCTTTGTTTCTATTTCTTTTTTGTTTTGTCTTTACAATCTGTTACTTTGTTTACTTGTAATGATTGAGGGTATATTAGGATATAATCATATACAATCAAGTCAATATTACCGACTTGACTCTCTCTGTCTGTTATATGTCTTGTACTGGTATAAATACCTCCTCTAGGTAACTGTGTAAAATATCCGGTAATAATTCAGTAGTAATATCTTCTTGCTATAAACTAAAGAATTAGGAAATGCTAAACATAAACAAGTAAAGAGAAAACATATGAGAGAGCATTTCATTCATTGAATTAGTGTATCCAATACAATTATGTAAGGACCTCTATTTATAAGTCATACAATAGAGTGGGTGGTTAATGGCATTAAGTATTAGAGGTAATGGCATGCAACCATTACTATCCATTAACATGCACTCAAGATGGAGGTTACAAGAGAAATAAGAATGTGTAAGGGTGATAAAAAGAGATGTAAAGGTGGTGGTGTGAGTGTGGTGAAAATCCACCAAATAATTATGAAAAAAGGTCTAACAAACACACCAAATATTTTGCTTAGCAATCTGTATGGACAAACTCAATATACTTTGAGAGAATCAACTAGACAGTGGACTCAATCTCAAGAAAAGTATATCAAAGAGTTAAGTATCTCAATTCCTCAATTCAATCGCAATCAAACAAATGAGAATTTGCAAGCCCGATTGAATATAATAGAAATAACTTCGACGTTTCCAAAGACCAATGTTCAAGGATCAATCAATTTCAATCAACAACCAAGGTTGGATTTACCAATTGATCGATTCAACGACAATTTGTGATATTTTAATTATATAACAAAATATAATGCGGAAAAAAATAACCACGAACACCAGAAGTTTTGTTAACGAGGAAAATGCAAATGCGAGAAAAATCCGGGGACCTAGTCGATTTGAACACCACATCAGTATTAAGCCGCTCAAACTAGCCTCTACCAAGCTAACCGATGCGGAATGTATTTGAGCCTTAATAATCTCAGACTAATCAAGGTAGAGTCAGGTTTCTTATGCCTCTTGAACCATATGGGATTCTGCGCACTTGATTCCCTTATCTGATCTCACCCACAACTAAGAGTTACTCGACCCAAAGTCGAAGACTTGATAAACAAATCAGTATCACACCTGAGAAAAAGTCTATTGAATAGATAAATCTATCTCCCACGATATACCTACGAGTTTTGTTAAAGTCTTTTGATAAATCAAGGTGAGCAGGAACCAATTGATAAAGCGGTCTTATATTCCCGAAGAACAACCTAGTATTATCAATCACCTCAAAATAATCTTAATCGATTAACGAAACAAGATATTGTGGAATCACAAATGATGAGACGAATATTTTTGTGACTACTTTTTTATCTTGCCTATCGGAGAATAAATCTCGAGCAAATTTTAAAGAACATAGTACTCAATCACGATAGAAAATAGCAAGATCAGAACACGCAACTAAAGAGAAATAGTTGGGTCTGGCTTCACAATCCCAATGAAGTCTTTCGGTCGTTAACCTACAGGGTTTTAGAAAAATCTAAGGTTAAAGGAGAATCGACTCTAGTTGCAACTAGTATCACACGGGAGGTGTGGGGATTAGTTTCCGATTCTTTAGAGTTCTCCTTTATATAGTATACAAATCAGGGTTTGTAATCAATGCTACCTTGGTAACAAAGCATTCAATATTCACCGTTAGATGAAAACCTGATTAGATACAAGCTAATATCTTTCAACCGTTAGATCAAACTTATCTTATTATACACAAATGAAATGTACCAACATTTAGATAAAGGTAATCGTACCTAAACGTGTACACTTAGTTGGTTCAACAATAGTTAACCAATGGTTAGCCATACGAGCACTTTCATATCAACCTTATTCATCTTTATTATAACTAGTTCAAATGACTCAAATGAAACTAGTTAGAGAGTTGTTCAATTGTTTATATTCTCATAGAAGTATACAAGACACAATTGAAGCAAAATCGATTTTGATTCACTCGAATCATTTCATGAACATTATAGTCACGGTTTGCAAAAGATTGCATTCCTTAATATATAAATGTATTAGTTCATAAACAAACCGATTTTAGAATGTAACCTACTTAAGTATGCAAATGTGTACGCATACCTAAGTAGCCGTACTGGGTTTGGTTACGCCAATACGCGTACGGGTACGCATACCATTTCACCTTTCAAACTACAGCAGAAATTCACGGGAATTATACTTCCGCCAGTACGAGTACGGGTATGCATACTTAGCTCCCGGACTTCCATCAACTAACCAGTACGCGTACGTGTACGCATACTATGGTTCCCGGTTTTGGACTTTACACAAATGTGAATACACACTATGTTTATATATATCCAATCATGGTTACATGTTCTAAACTCTCAGTTCAATCATTGAAACATTCTTGGAAGATGACAATATTTGTCTCACACAAACTATTAGCTTCAAAGCAATTTTCAAGTGATCGAATGATCAATACGAAACATTCCGAGTCTACATCAAATGACTGTTTCACACAAATCATGTAAGATGTTACAAGGAGATTTTCACATGATCATCTTTTGACTTCGTCAAGAATAAAAGATGAACTTGGTTAAAACAAAGCTTACCAACACATATTTAGGGAAATAGATAAGCAAGATAAACTCGGCTCGAAATACTAAATGTGTATAATTGAAGTCTATATAGCAATACGACTTTTTGTCTCAAATAAGAGATAGAGTAGATAGACTTTTGAGTGATAGATGAGTTCAAGTCTCCACATACCTTTTTGTTGATGAAGTTCCCATAGTTTGCCCGAGTAGTTCTTCGTCTTCATTCGATGAACGCCGTGGGAGTCTAAAGCTCAACTATACTTACTATCTAATCCGAGACTTAGCTATAACTAGACTAGAAATCAAGATTTATAGTTTTGGCAACTAAACTTGACAAACAAGCTTGAGATAGAAACACTTACCGAGTTCGAATTTAGAAGTGCTCTAACAATCTCAAATTTTGTAAATTTTAGTAACAAAACTATCAATACATATGGATTACAAAATAAATAAACTTTGTAGCTTCTCATCCAAATGCTTGATCTCCTTGGTTCTTCAACATTACTCGAAATCTTCGTCACTTCCAAGTACTCCAATGATTCCAAATGTGCTCAACTCAACATCATCGTTGTTGAAGATCCGTAGCTATAACAATGAGAAAACAATAGCTCTCAATCATTGTTATACAGTGTCATAGTATTATTACACAACATCAAAGTTCAATTGTATCACAACTTTGACAACAATACTATGGTGATATGTATCACTCCCCTTGAGTCAATACTCCGTCTCACATGAAAACCACCCCCCTTACATAATGATTAGTAAACCATATGTATTTGTAGTGTGAACTACACATTAATTATCCCCCTTTTTGTCAATATAAATTGGCAAAAGTACGAAAACTAGTGGGATCTAATAAAATTTTCATGAGAGATACTTCATGACCAAAAGAGAACAACATATCAACTTTTTTTGATGCGATCATATGGCAGAAGCCAAATGCATTCATCAAGGAGTTTATAAAGATACATGATAACACCTATAATATTCTATAGCCGCACTCCCCACAAAGATATGGCAATTAAGCACAAGTTCAAAAAGAACTCTCCCCCATAAAATGTCATTCCCGAAAGAACAATAAGAGCGACCATACTTTCACAAGAAAGAAGGATTTCTTTGGACATTAACAAATTACATGAAACATGATTTTGTATCCAAAATACTCAATTATATTAACCACAAGAGAACCCATGATTAATTTAATCGGAAATAATCAACATAAGAAAACTTGCGGGCACGCGCGGTATATACAAAAAGATATGGATCGGGAAAGATCAATATTGCGGAATAAACAAAGATTCATTCTATCTTTCATCCTATTTGCATAGAGACATATAATAAACTTAATCTTTGTAAACAAAAGTTCATCTATCTTCATCAATATTTGCATAATGACATCGTATGGAATAATCTTAGTTCACCGAAGCAAACACCCATATCCCTTAACAAGTTGCAATATATAAAACCATAAAGATTAATCTTGCAAAATCATCTTCCAAATAAACTTTAGAATTTAAATAAATAAATCTAAAAACATTGCAAGATGAAAATTGTTGGAAATAGCTATGTGTACTAACAATAATGGCTATTCCAAACCCTGGTTATCCTTATTAAAACACAAGAATAAATTCTCATAAGAAGTTTCCTAGACATTAAGACCTTTGAAAAAGTATTTATCTTCCCACAGAACTCCTTATCGTCAACAATCCATTTGGAACATAAGGTTCATGAAGATAGAGTCAATTCAACAAACCTTCTTGGCCGATCTTTGAACCATGGCCTTCACAATTTCAAGAGTCCTAAACACAAAAGCCTTTATTTGCTACATCTCCTTTCTTATTTCTTTCAACTCTTCAAGAACACAAAAACTTGAGATTTGAAGGAACGGCCCTGGTTTTCTCACATTCCTCCTTTTTCTTTTCAAATTTGAGGTTTCCTTGAAGATTGACAACAATCATGTTAACATCTTTCCATCGAAGTCATGTGCTTAGAGTCTCCATAAAAATGGTTTGTGAGAGAAAATCACTGAACAAACTCTACAAAGAAAATTTGTGATGAAGAAGTTTTGAGAAGGAAAAAGGAATGTAGGATTCTGAGAACCTTTATATAAACTAAGGATTCACGTACGCTCAATTCTCATCCCTAAAGTAAAATTGTCAACTTTAACCCTTCTTTTAATGAAAAGGAAAGACCATTTCAATACCAATTTATGATATGGAAGGATCAACCAATTTTTATTAAACCAAAAACAAACAAAAGAAAACAACCAATGGATTTTTTTTTCTTTAGTTTTCTTTTAAGACAGAAGGTGCATCACTCTTGCCTCTTTGAAAACAAAGCACTTGAGACAAGATGCTTTGTCAGAGCTTCTAAATTGTCTTTAAGGTGAACAATGATTTGTCCACCATGAGCCTTTTGGAAGAACTCCTAATTACTTCTTCCACAAGATGTTTAGACCTTTTCTTTCGGAGGGTCTAATTGGCTCTTAAGAAATTAACCTTTTGGAGAGAATTTATTTTACATACCTCGGATGATTTCGAACAAGTTTAAGCTTGTTTGCTAAATCGATTTCTCTCCTTTGAAGTTTGTTGACATATCTTTACTTTATGCTTGTACTTGAAACAACTAGAGAGTTGTGACCTTAAAGTCGATAAGAACATATCCAAATTGGAGGATGGTTCAGACACCATAGTGGAGCAAGATCCTAGACAAATCGTGGTACCTGAAACATTAGACAAAGGATTTCCGGTAGATAGAGAAAAATCCATTTTATCAACCAAGATAGTTGAAGAGTTTCTCAGAAAAATATCCAAGATTGATGTGAGTATTGCTCAATCATCAAAATTTAAATTTTCAGCAAGGACGCAACACTTGATTTTTCATCTTCATTTGAATCATAGTGATCGGACATTTCATCAAAGTTGCGACAAGACCTTTGTTTCCGATTGTATTTTCTACGATTTGGACACTCATTGGCAAAATGACAAAAACCTTTACACTTGAAGCACTATGGCATATCCTCTACGAAAAAGAGCGAGTGTACCCAAATACACAAATCTTTTATTTTGATCACCACCTATACAAGACCCACTTTGTGTATAAACCTCTTGGAGCAACAATCACTCAAGGAATATTTCAACACGGTGTCCACTTGAAATAGGGTTAGTCGGCCTAACACGTGAATAATTATATCGAGACAAGTGGAGAAATCGATACACTTTGTGTGATGGTCATGGATATGAAATCGAGACAATACAACAACAAAGTGTTCACTTGATAATAGTACGATATAGCAGAAACCTTATAAGATAAATATCAAATGCCTAGTTAACATACAAGTGTAATTACTTTAATTATAATATAAAAAACAATTATAATGCGGAAATAAAGTAAAGCACAAACCAAAATTTTGTTAGAGAAAACTACAATCTTGTAGAAAAACCCGGGACCTAGTCCGATTGAATACTCAATGAATCAGAGGCAGCTACAAAAAGAGCAGCACAACCCTTAGTGTAGACAATACTAAGTAAACAAAAATCCTAGTTACTCGGTTTGATAGGATCAGGAGATGCCTATATGTAAATAACCACAATCGCACGGTGTCTAACTAGTAGACAGAGGCAAGTACGGGTCGAACCCATAGGGAGCGGTAGAAATACGTAATCAATATCTCTAATAAAACTAACACGAAACAATATTTTTTTTTTTGATTTTTAGAATCGAAAATGAAATAATAAAATTAAAGTAAACTAATAAAATGAATCCAAAGGAAAAGTCGGTAACTAGGGTTTTATGGTATCACCTATTTCTATTCAACTGCGAAATGAAACATAATTATGAATATATGTTTATTGTTCGTTCTATCGACATCACCTATTATATGTTTTAGAGTCGTAAATATCACTGGTATACCCTAAGCATGGCACATCAAAAGAATAAAAATCCAAGCATGAACCATCAAATTGCATTAGCGAGAAAGTTATACGAAACTAAAATATTGATTCACAAATAATATATGGCTCTTCTAAGCATAACCCATCAAAGGTATTAACCCAAACATGGAATTATCAAATAATGAGACACAAATATATTTTATGAACCTAACAATTACGCACAAAGGTTTCTATAAACCGGCGAAGCAACAACCTATTTTTCAATAAATAAATAAATAATATTCAAGAATTAATTTATTCAAGTCATACCGGTCTATTGCTATATAACCAAATCAAAGCAGCCTAATACCACAAGTGGTTTCAATCCATAAAAACCCTAGTTATGAAATCTAGCAAGACATGGTTATGGGTTTCTCAAAACCCATGAAAATAAATTACAAAACAAAGAATAATTAAACCGTTATCACCGTTTTTACCCGGTAATCGATCTTCTTCTTCCCCTTTGGTTTTCTGCTCTTCAAAGCTTCACGGCCGCCGTCGACCTCCTATGTCTGTCACTAACAGAGAAAAACCAAAAGCCAAAAATCCGTGAACCAGCCTCCTCTTCTGTATCTTTCTGTTCGTCACTTTATAGTTGCTTCGCGAGTATCCCATTAGACCTAACGAGTTGTCATGACCCATCCCATACACATATTTCAAACCAACAACAACCAAGGCCCACTCCGCTACTCTTCTCTATCGGTCCAATACTTCCCTTATTGCTTTGCTGCCAATTCTTCTGCATAGCTCAGGCCTTCAAACGCAGACAAAAACCTTTAAGAACCTTTAAGACCCCAGAAACTAAATCCATCTCGTGCTGTTTCCAAACCTCCAGTGCCGGCTCCTCTGAACATCACCTCCATTACGAATTCAAATCAGCCAACATACTTCTCATCCATCACCACTGCTACTAGTCTTTGCTTCATCGTCCATCGGTATCACAACAGCACCCTCAAATTCTGTAGCAAACTCGTTCAACCTTCACCAGCAAACCTCCACTTCGTTGTTGCAACCATAATACCCTGGAATCCATCTCCACTTTCACGTTCGAGCACCTTGGGAAACTGATCGCAATAGCTCAACCAACTTCCATTCAACCATGTCCGCAAACTCATCACTATCGTGTATATACCATCTCCGTTCACGTCTGCAGGTCTGCAAACAACCAGCCAACACCAGCGACTGCAATATACAGTCCATCTCCGAATTCCGTTGTCGCTGTATCGACTTGGAGAACTTCCCAGACATGCCATAATTACCACAGTTCCGATCTTAATCTTTCGTGAACAGCACCAGTTAGAGACTCAATATTCAGTACCAAACACCTGCTTTCAAACCACACCACTCCAAAGTACACTTTCTCTCGAATTTTCTGTAGCCTGAATACTCTCTATCAACAACCATTTAACAACACAACTCCTGACTGCAAAGCAAACGAAAGTTTCCTCTTCTAACTTCTCTATATTCCCTGAACCGGCGACATTCGTTTGCAGCCAAATTTCGTTTCGGAACCATCTCAGTCTCGGCCGCTCAAACACTCCATTCTTCGTCATTCTCAGCTTGATCGACGAGAACACCATGTACCACAGCAGGCTCACTTCTTTTGACAGTGTTGTTGCAGTCCACGTCCAGCCTCAGCACATATTCCGCCATTAAAAATAATCTGACCCTTGAATCTATGAGCACCAGCTTTTCTCGACTTACTAAGCACATTCATCTCTCATGCAGCTGTGCAAATCACGTCCACTGTCTGCAATATATTTCAGACCAAACAAAACCCTTGATACCTCGCTCTGCCGCTACCAATTACTTCTCAATCAGCTGAACCTTCGATAGCCTTTAATTGTTTCAACTGAATCTTGATCTAATCGTCCTTCTGCTGCTGCTGCTGCAATTCTTCTCTACAGCATCTTCTCTTTAGAATCTGTTGTTGTTGTTGTGATAAAATGCTAGAGAGTAATCACCGTTGTAATCTTCCTGGACTGAGCCCTTATGTGGAATGACATCTCCATCTGCCATTTAGTGTATCCCTCTGCAAAGTCTCGATCTCCCATTTCCATACAAAAATAGTTGAGAGAAACCTAAACGATTTGGCCTACAGCTGCTTAAGATTATTGGTCGTTGGTGACAAAGAATACAGATGTTATCACCACCAAGATATGTGGCTTATGAGTGGCCACGTCTAGCATCCTTTAGTGGAATTCAGGTACTTGTAATCATAAAAGAAATCAGTTTCTTTTCTTTTGCAGCTGGACCAAACACAATATGCTATTGACTGGGCAACCTACGAGCTGGTGCTGCAAACGCCATTTGAGCTCTTATTTAGCTCATTATCTGTCCGAGAACAGATTCCCTTGTATTTCCTGTAAAAGCTTCAAAATCATGTTATTAACCAAAATATCGAGTCCTAACTAATATAAATATGGGTATAAAATATAGCAGCTACGTGCTTATCATCAGCTTCAGCAGTATTCTTGTTTTGACAATATCTAGCAGAACCGCAGTTTTCTATAGATATTTGTTTTGATAATATCTAGCAGAACCGAAGTTCTCAATATATATTTGATACTAGATATCCTAGCAGAACAGGCGTTCTCTTTAAGACTTAAATCTAATATATCTTCTTAATGGTTCAATCTTTCAAGACAAGATTCCTTTGGATCGTATTCCAAACAGTAAAGGATAAACTGTTTGGTAACAAAACTCACTTTATAATCACAATACCGAAATATATGATATAAGCACAGTTAAGGATCTTCTATTTTTAAGACCTGTTACAAGATCCGAAGTTCCTCGGTTACAAGATCAAACAAGACAATGATTACCGAAATAATCAGTCTTGATAACAAGGTTTATGATAAAATCACAAACTACTTGTTGATCTTAAAAAGGGTTATGTTTATTGAAAATAAACAACCTCTTTAATCCAGGAAAATCAAGTCACAGAAAGTTACACCAAGATCAAAACACAAGAACAAAAGTCTTCAAATCTTCAAAGTCTTCAATCTTGATTTAATCTTCAAAGTAACAACCTGCAAAAACAAACTTGATTCCTTATTGATTTGTCGCATTTGAACGGAGTCTCATTAACAATGGCAAATAAATGAATCTATCTTACGGATTTAGAAAACCTTAGATCGCAGTAGAAGCGTTAAATCCTTGATCTAGTTTGAGTGAGCCTTATATCGAAGAAAAGGTTCTCAAGAATAAACAAACTAGGTGCAATCAAAGATTCAACAACCGTTAGTCAATCAAATCAATAATCGAAAACCAAAATAACAATGCAATCATCTAGTTTTCCACCAACGGTACTAATAGAGCTTCTCAATCCCAAAGAAGTCTTTAAACCTGACGGCCATAAGATATTTCGCCTAATTAGGTTACTCTCCTCTCCGAATAGGCGCCTTCACCAAGAGTGAAAGACAAACTTAGTTTGCCGTACGAGGATTAGTTTGCTCGAAATGCAAACTTTCATATTTATAGACCTAGGAAGTTTGGACACCAAGAAATTTCCAAAACCGAAAATATTCTCAAGATATGCAATATATTCCGTATTCGGTTTCCATAATTCCTAGAAATGCTTTGTCCAAATAATGACCGAAAATCTCTTAGAAAATCTTCAACTAGTAAATGCACATTACTAATTTTCATTTCCAAAAATAAATTAAAAACCTTAAATAAAAGATTCTCAATTTATTTTATGCGATCCTGGATTTTCTTCCTTTAGCTATTAAGGAATAACTTTGAACAATTAAAGATTAGCGTTCACGCACATGTTCAAAGTATGTCGACATCCTTACTTTGTAAGTCCTCTTTCATACTTACAATCTTGAAACCGATTTGCCACACTTCCAAACAAGTATATAATTGTTTCATCTGACTTTCAAGAACTATGTGATTGATCAAGAACACTCAATCACAAATCATGGGTTTCACGGTTCTACCAAAACAAGTTTCGGTTCTACCTCTATGTGAGTACTTTGCATAGTCACGCTAGTTACCAAAATTCGGTTGACTAGGTACTAGGATCGGTTCCCCACATATATATGGTATCTCACTTGTACTTGCTGCACATGTCCGTAGGATCAGTTCCCCTTTGCCTAAAATCATGTTGCACATGTCCATATGATCGGTTCCCCTTTCTTCTAAAAACTTGTTGCACCTCATACAAGGATCGATTCCCCTTTGTGATAGGTTGCACCTCTTACTAGGATCGGTTCCCTTTACCCAGTCGGTCATACCAATAACACAAAATCGATCATACCATCTCAGGTGATTACTTAAGATCGATTTGACTAATAAAGGTCATACCAATACAAAAGTCAGGCCTTTGTGAATAGTTTTACCAAGAAAATAAACAAGTCATGAGCGGTCATACTAGTCACACATATTGGTAGTTCAAAAGATATGCAATGAATAACAATATCAATAATGCCTGGCGATTTCCCTTTCGATTCACAAAACAAGTTTATGAATTTACTTCCTTAAAACAAATGTAAAACATTATTTCCTAGGATGAAATCTTCACCTTATACCTATACATAATCACAATAGCATTCAAACGATTATGTCGATGTCTTATCTACAAAGTTTAATGGTCAAGAAATAAACCTCGTATTGTATTCCTTAATACTATGTCTAACTAGAGTATAATCATTCATGCTTCGCAGTTTTGTTTTCAATATGCACGACTTGAAAGATACGTTAGGGAATGAAACAGTTCAAGTCAAATATCACTAACCTCAAGTGAAAGGCTGATGTTGTCGTTGTAGTTCCTTACTTCTTCAAGTCTTCGCAATACTTGTAATGTCTCATATCCTAATACTTTCAAGCTAACATATACGAAGTTGACTCTACTACATAATCAAGCGACTCTTAAAATGAGTTTTGGCTCACTAAAATATGACAACCAAACTTGACATACCAACGCTTGGTGGGTTCAACCGAGCTATGCTCTAACAATCTCCCCCTTTATCAATTTTAATGACAAAACTCTTACATCATATGGATAAAAAAATTACAAGAATTCATTACACATACGCTTGATTCCCAAATTCAACAACACAATAATCTGTATACATTCAATCCATAAATGTTGTTGTTGACATTATAATAACAAAGCTAATACTCCCCCTAAAGGTAAGATATGTGGATTTTCAATCCGCACGTCTTTGTTATTCCTTTGTAGTCCATATAAATACAAGTATCATATGATATGTTACTCCCCCTTAGTCTATGCTTTTACTCTTTCATTAGATAAACGTTTAAGCACCATTGTCCTTTCCCTTAGTGATACCAATCAATATAAATCAATACCAGTATCACTTGTTAACTCCATATATTTCTCCCCATTTTTGTCACAAAATGACAAAGAAACGAAAAAATAAAGGACAAACCGAAAGGATCTTACAAATCTCAAAATAGACTTGCAACCTATAGAGTTAAGCACGAGGGTTCCACACACCATTTTTGATAACCAATATCAAATAAAAACCAAAACTACAAAGTAATTTTGTTTTGATATGTTACCAAGGAAACAATTGCCCGAAGCAATTTTCCCTAATAGTTTAGCAAACCAAAAATCAACTAAGCACCTTAGTTCCTTTGCTAAACCAATTGTACAAATACAATCGCTTGTTCGATAAGACCAAAATAAAGATAACTATATTTTTCTCATCAGGTTCTAATTATCCATATAACTTAGACCTTTAAATTTTAAACAAGACAAGTACTAGGTTAGTTAACTAGTATTTCTCGTTAAGGCATTTGATTAGACTTGAATAACCGAAACCTCCACTTTGATAAGTCTAACTAAGATCATAATTAATTTAGTTTCTCTTATCCAGAATCGAATTGGACGAAACAATTCATCCCGTAAACCTTTTCTTTCGTTAAGCCATAAACAATTCATACAAACCAAAAAAAATCAACTTGCATAATTATTCACCTCAACTGGAAGCAATTGAAACAACATAGACATTAAAGCACCTCAATTGCACCGAAATTTTGTAAGCCTAAACGATTGATACCACACAATAAAGCAAGATAACAATAGTTTTCTTAAACGGAACCAATTGAATCACACACACATCCATACACATATAATGGAATAAAACATCAATTGTACCGAAATTTTGTTAAGCAAAAGCAATAAATATACGCAATAAAATTAGGCTTTTCTTAAACAGGAAAGTGATTAACTAACAAAGTCGTTATCTCAAGCTCCGCATCCTCTTCACCTCAATGTTTTGTCATCCTTTCGCAAAGACATATGAACATCAAAAGAAACCTTTACCAAAGAAAGGTTGAAGTGGTTTTAACTATTGCGTGCCAATAGTAATAAGCTAATACCAAAAGCTCATATGTATACTATATACACAACTTATGAGAAATAAATTGATAATAGTATAATTGTGACTCACATATGAGATTAATTGTCATCATCCTTTTATGATTATTTGATTAAGCAACCCAAAAGGTTAGATATGAAATTCGCTAAATCAAAAGTCACAAAATCATAAAAAGGTAACCGATATGAGACCTAATTATCTCATATAACGATGACAACATGGAGCTACATTCATTTGATCAAGAACATTTAGCACAATATTTTGAATGTCATGAGTATTGAAACTTATCATTCGAGTGTCATCATTGTGACTATCTTTTGATACCTTCATGGTTGTCTTTAAAGAAGACTTTGGGCACCATTTAGAAATGGGTTTTACAGGAGCATCTTTGTTCTTGCTATTATTTCCTCTTGAAATCCAAGATGAATCTCTTGAGGAAACATTAGGGTAACTGAAATGTTGAAAACTCCGAGAGTTAGTCTTTTTCCAATTTGGAATATCAGATCTTGTCTTTACAAAGTTATCTCTCCTTTTATTGTTTGAGCGATAATGAGAAAACTTTGTAGAAGCCTGATAAGCAAACTTTGAACTATCATTACAATAATTCTTTTGCTCATTTTTAGGACAATGATGTCCTAATTTAGCACGAGAAGCATTATTGATTTCACCATTTTGCGGAAACACGTGCATATATGGCTTTCTCATTCCTTTTACGGAATCTGCACCCCTTTCCAAGTGTCATTTATTTCCACAATAAGAGCAATGCTTAGTAACACACGAAACATGAGGCTTAGTGTTACCTTGTTGTGGATTCTCTTTCATTGGAGTTTGACGGATTTTACGTTTCCCGTCTTTTGCTGAAGATGAAGGTGCTACAGATTTTTCTTTTATGGAAGAGCAATCTTTTGTGGCAACTTTTGAAGCAATTTCTTCATTGAGTCTTTAGGCTTTACAAACTTTGTCTTCTGTTTATCCTTCAAAGTTTGTTTAACTTTGTAGCCCAATCCTAGCGTGTCACGAGGAACTCTAGTTGACTTCAACATCGAGTCAAGTTATTTTGTGCTTCTATCGAACTTTTTCAAGTCCGCTTTTAGACCCATACTTTCTTTTTTCCAATTTTTTTATTTTTCGAGAGCATTATATAGATCGACCTTAAATTTATCAATTTGAACTTTGAAATTTATTTCAGATTCGGTAGAATTACTTACCTTGGTGTTCTTTAGATTCTCCAACTTTGTATATAGTTTCCTTTCTCGATCATGACTTTCTTCGAGTTGCTCTCTGTAACTTCTCATGGCTCCAAGATAATCTCGCTCATTGATGATAATTTCTATATCCTTATACAGATCATCAAGTTCCTTTTTCAATCTTTCATTCTCTTCATGAAGATCACCTTCAAGTTCCTTTGGCTCTGGAGTTTCTCGATCATCACCTTTTTGTTTTCTGTATTCTTCCAAGACTTCAAGATAAGTTTGACCATTGCTTACTTTTGGCCTTATATAGAATATCAAGTTCCCTTTTAAGACTTTCATTCTCTTTGCAAAGTTTATCACATTCAAGTGCCTTTGACTCTAAAGTTACTTCAATATCATTTTTAGGTGTGCATTCAGCAATTGCGGTGAAAGCTTTGTTCTCTTGATCCTTGGAACAATTAAAGCTATCACCATCATCTTGTTCTCTATTCTCTACATATTTCTGTGATTTTTGAGAAGGAGAAGATGCATTTTTTTGAAGAACTCCTTTTCTTTTGTCTTAATAACTTTCTAAATTGTTGTGCAGTCGTATCAACACTACAATTCTCAGTTTTTGTATCCAAAGAACAAGACTTAGTTACAGCTTCAAGGGTAATACCCTCTTCATTCTTGAATTGGTATTCAAGGTCAAAGATCTTTAATTTACCAACTAGAGCGCTTCTAGATAGTTTGGAAAGATCATTTGCTTCCATGATGGCATGCTTTTTAGATTCGTATCTTGGTGGTAAAGACCTTAGAGTTTTACACACAATATCTTTATCTGAAATAGTTTTTCCTAAAGCGTAAAAGGCATTCACTATTTCGAAAGTTTTGATCAAACTCATCAAAGGTATCGTCTTCATCCATACGAAGGTTTTCCCATTTAGAAGATAGGGTTTGAAGCCTAGCTTCTTTTTCAGAGGCATTCCCTTCCAATATGATATTAAGAATATCCCAAGCCTCCTTTGATGTTTTACACCTGGTTACATGATGATGGAGGTATCGAGTTACATCATGGATAATAGCGTTCAATCCATAGGAATTTTGCTTCGAAAGCAATTTTTCTGCATTATTGAATTTATTCAATTCCTTTAGTATAAACTCAGTGGTTGAGTTGTTAACTAGTACTTTTGGGTGTTCATACCCATCAATAACTAAAACCCAAGTGTTAAAGTCATGAGATTGAAGAAAAGACTGCATAGCCATTTTCCACCATAGATAGTTTGAGCCATCAAACCCTGGAGGTACGTTAACTGAATCAACCATTTGATTCAAAACTTATAGGTTGGATCACGCCAAACATAGATTGTTATATATTTTCGTGTTTGCCTGCTTTGATACCAATTGAAAAGACGAGGGTACCCAAATACACCACAATCTTTTATTTTGATCACAACCTATACAAGAGCCATTGTGTATAAACCTCTTGGAGCAACAATCACTCAAGGAATATTTCAACACAGTGTCCACTTGAAATAGGGTTAGTCCGAACTGGCCTAACACGTGAATAATTATATCAGACAAGTGGAGAAATCCAATACACTTTGTGTGAACGTCTATGGATATGAAATCGAGAAAATACAACAACAAAGTGTTCACTTGATAATAGTACGGTATAACCGAAACCTTATAAGATAAATATCAAGTGCCTAGTTAACATACAAGTGTAATTACTTTAATTATAATATAAAAAACAATTATAATGCGGAAATAAAGTAAAGCACACACCAGAATTTTGTTAACGAAGAAAACTACAATCTTGTAGAAAAACCCCGGGGACCTAGTCCAGATTTGAATACTCAATGAATTAAGACGCTACAAAAAGTAAACCTGTAACTTCGTGTAGACAATACTAAGTAAACTAAAATCCTAGTTACTCAGCTTCAGCAGTATTCTTTTTTGACAATATCTAACAGAACCGAAGTTCTCTATAGATATTTGTTTTGATAATATCTAGCAGAACCAAAGTTCTCAATAGATATTTGATACTAGATATCATAGCAGAACAGGCGTTCTCTTTAGGACTTAAATCTAATATATCTTCTTAATGGTTCAATCTTTCAAAACAAGATTCCTTTGGATCGTATTCCAAACAGCAAAGGATAAACTGTTTGGTAACAAAACTCACTTTTTAATCACAATACCGAAATATATGATATAAGCACAGTTAAGGATCTTCTATTTTTAAGACCTGTTACTAGATCTGAAGTTCCTAGGTTACAAGATCAAACAAGACAATGATTACCGAAATAATCAGTCTTGATTACAAGGTTTATGATAAAATCACAAACTACTTGTTGATCTTAAAAAGGGTTATGTTTATTGAAAATAAACAACCTCTTTAATCCCGGAAAATCAAGTCACAGAAAGTTACACCAAGATCAAAACACAAGAACAAAAGTCTTAAAATCTTCAAAGTCTTCAATCTTCGATTTAATCTTCAAAGTAACAACCTGCAAAAACAAACTTGATTCCTTATTGATTTGTCGCACAGAACGGAGTCTGTTAATAATGGAAAATCAATGAATCTATGTTACGGATCTAGAAAAGCTTAGATCCGTAGAAATGCTAAATCCTTGATCTAGTTTGAGTGAGCCTTATATCAGAAGAGAAGGTTCTCAAGAATAAAAAAACTAGGTGCAATCAAAGATTCAACAACCGTTAGTCAATCAAATCAATAATCGAAAACTAAAATAACAATGCAATCATCTAGTTTCCCACCAACGGTACTAATAGAGCTTCTCAATCCCAAAAAAGTCTTTAAACTGAGCGGCCGTAAGATATTTCGCCTAATTAGGTTACTCTCCTCTCCGAATAGGCGGCTTCACCAGTAGCAGCACAACTGAGATAGTTTGCCGTACGAGGATTAGTTTTCTCGAAATGCAAACTTTCATATTTATAGACCAAGAAAGTTTGGACACCAAGAAATTTCCAAAACCGAAAACATTCTCAAGATATGCAATATATTCCAGATTCGGTTTCCATGATTCCTGGAAATACTTTGTCCAAATAATGACCGAAAATCTCTTAGAAAATCTCCAACTAGTAAATGCACATTACTAATTTTCATTTTCCAAAAATAAAATTAAAAACCTTAAATAAAAGATTCTCAATTTATTTTATTCGATCCGGGATTTTCTTCCTTTATCTATTAAGGAATAACTTTGAACAATTAAAGATTAGCGTTATTGCACATGTTCAAAGTATATATGTCGACATCCTTACTTTGTAAGTCCTCTTTCATACTTACAATCTTGAAACCGATTTTCCACACTTCCAAACAAGTTTAGAATTGGTTCATCTGACTTTCAAGAACTATGTGATTGATCAAGAACACGCAATCACAAATCATGGGTTTCACGGTTCTACCAAAACAAGTTTCGGTTCTACCTCCATGTGAGTACTTTGCATAGTCACATTAGTTACCAAAATTCGGTTGACTAGGTACTAGGATCGGTTCCCCACATATATATGGTATCTAACTTGTACTTGTTGCACATGTCTATAGGATCGGTTCCCCTTTCTTAAAAAATGTAAAACATTGTTTCCTAGGATGAAATCTTCACCTTATACCCATACATAATCACAATAGCATTCAAACAATTATGTCGATGCCTTATCTACAAAGTTTAATGGTTCAGCAATAAACCTCGTATTGTATTCCTTAATACTATGTCTAACTAGAGTATAATCATTCATGCTTCACAGTTTTTTTTCTTCAATATGAACGTTGAAAGATACGTTAGGGAATGAAACAGTTCAAGTCAAATATCACTAACCTCAAGTGGAAGGATGATGTTGTCGTTGTTGTTCCTTACTTCTTCAAGTCTTTGCAATACTTGTAATGTCTCATATCCTAATACTTTCAAGATAACCTATACGAAGTTGACTCTAGTACATAATCAAGCGACTCTTAAAATGAGTTTTGGCTCACTAAAATATGACAACCAAACTTGACATACCAACGCTTGATGGGTTCAACCGAGCTATGCTCTAACATTCTCATCATCAGTGTCGTCAGTATCCCTATTTTTAGGAGGAACACGATTATAGGGTTTAACTGATGACTTAGGTTTATCTCTAGAAAACCGTTACTTCTCTTCAAAAGAAGGTCTCTAAAATGTCTTGTGATCAAAGAGACTGACTTGTCAAGATCTTCATCTGATGAATCAGTCTCAGAAGGATCATCTTCAGAGATGCCAACACTTTTACTTTTATCTGGTAATTTAGTGTTCTTTTGTGCTTTGCAAGCAATATCCTTTCCAGATTTGGATACATGCTCATGATCAAAGATCTTTAACTTCCCAACAAGAGTATTTCTAGAAAGCACATCAGGGTTATTTCCTTCAATGATGACATGTTTCTTAGAATCGTATCTAGATGGCAAGGATCTGAGAATTTTCATCACAATGTCCTTTTTAGGAATAGTCTTACCCAACACAAAAGATGCATTAACAATTTCAGACACTTTGTGATTAAACTCATCAAATGAATCTTCATCTGCCATACGAAGGTTTTCCCAATCAGAAGTTAGGTTTTGAAGTCTAGCTTCTTTTTCACAGGTATTCCCTTCAAATACGGTTTCTAAGATATCCCAAGTATCTTTAGACCGAGTGCACGTAGTCACATGGTGATAAAGATCTGGGGTAATGGCATGGATGATTGCATTCAATCCGTTAGAATTTTGATTTGCAACAAGAATCTCGACAGTATCATAATCACCAATATCCTTTGGAACAGTTATATCGCCTACTGCAACAACCGGAGGATTATAGCCATTAACAACATATACCCATGATTGAAAATCACGCGCTTGAAGAAATGCACGCATAGCAATTTTCCATCATAAGTAATTCGAGCCATCGAAGACTGGTGGTACATAACTCCTCTGTCCATAGAGTCAGATCGCTACAAACACAGACTTATGAGGTCTTAAACGTGTTTTCCTGCTCTGATATATACCAATTGAAAAAGCGAGGATCTAACAAACACACCCAATATTTCGCTTAGCAATATGTATGGACAAACTCCAATATACTTTCGAGAGAATCAACTAGACAGTCAGAATCAACCTCAAGGAAAGTATATCAAAGAGTTCGTATCTCAATTTCTCAATTCAATCTACAATCAAACAAATGGGAATTTGCGAGCCCGATTGAATATAAGAGAAATAACTTGAACGGTACCAAAGACTAATGTTCAAGGATCAATCAATTTCAATCAACAACCAAAGGTTGGATTTACCAATTGATCGATTCAATGCACAACCTATGATATTTCAATTATATAACAAAATATAATGCAGAAAAGAAATAACACAGACAACAGAAGTTTTGTTAACGAGGAAACCGCAAATGCAGAAAAACCCCGGGACCTAGTCCAGATTTGAACACCACACTGTATTAAGCCGCTACATACACTAGCCTACTACCAAGCTAACTTCGGTCTGGAATGTAGTTGAGCCCTAATCAATCTCACACTGATCAAGGTACATTCGCGTTCCTTACGCCTCTTGAACCACGCCGAATTCTGCGCACTTGATTCCCTTAGCTGATCTTACCCACAACTAAGAGTTGCTACGACCCAAAGTCGAAGACTTGATAAACAAATCTGTATCACATAGAAAAGTCTATTGAATAGATAAATATGACTCCCACAGATATACCTACGAGTTTTGTTTCGTCTTTTGATAAATCAAGGTGAACAGGAAGCAATTGATAAACCGGTCTTATATTCCCGAAGAACAGCCTAGTATTATCAACCACCTCACAATAATCTTAATCCATTAACGAAACAAGATATTGTGGAATCACAAACAATGAGATGAAGATGTTTGTGACTTTTTTTGTATCTTGCCTATCGGGGAATAAATCTAGAGCAAATCTTAAAGAAGATAGTACTCAATCACGATTGAAAACAACAAGATCAGAACACGCAACTACGGAGAAATTGTTGGGTCTGGCTTCACAATCCCAATGAAGTCATCAAGTCGTTAACCCACAGGGTTTCATGAAAAACCTAAGGTTAAAGGAGAATCGACTCTAGTCACAACTAGTATCACACAGGAGGTGTGGGGATTAGGTTTTCCAGTTGCTAGAGTTCTCCTTTATATAGTCTCCAAATCAGGGTTTGCAATCAATGCTACCTTGGTAACAAAGCATTCAATATTCACCGTTAGATGAAAACCTGATTAAGTACAAGCTAATATATTTCAACCGTTAGATCGAACCTAGATTTTTATACACAAATGAAATGTACCAACATTTATATAAAGGTAACCGTACCTAAACGTGTACACTTAGTTGGTTCAACAATATTTAACCAATGGTTATCCATATGAGCACTTTCATATCAACCTTATTCATCTTTATCATAACTAGTTCAAATGACTCAAATGAAACTAGTTAGAGAGTTGTTCAATTGTTTATATTCTCATAGAAGTATACAAGACACAATTGAAGTAAAATCGATTTTGATTCACTCGAATCATTTCATGAACATTATAGTCACGGTTTGCAAAAGATTGCATTCCTTAATATATAAATGTATTAGTTCATAAACAAACCGATTTTAGAATGTAACCTACTTAAGTATGCAAATGGGTACGCATACCTAAGTAGCCGTACTGGGTTTGGTTACGCCAGTACGCGTACGGGTACGCATACCATTTCACCTTTCAAACTCCAGCAGAAATTCACGGGAATTATACTTCCGCCAGTACGAGTACGGGTATGCATACTTATCTTACGGACTTCCATCAACCAACCAGTACGCGTACGTGTACGCATACTATGGTTCTCGGTTTTGGACTTTACACAAATGTGAATACACACTATGTTTATATCCAATCAGGGTTACATGTTCTAAACTCTCAGTTCAATAATTGAAACATTCTTGGAAGATGACAATAGTTGTCTCACACAAACTATTAGCTTCAAAGCAATTTTCAAGTGATCGAATGATCAATACGAAACATTCCAAGTATAATCAAATGATTGTCTCACACAAATCATGTAAGATGTTACAAGGCAATTTTCACATGATCATCTTTTGGCTTGCGTCAAGAATAAAAGATGAACTTGGTTAAAGCGAAAACTTATCAACACATATTTCGAGAAATAGATAAGCGAGATAAACTCGGCTCAAAATACCAAATGTGTATAATTGAAGTCTATATAGCAATACGACTTTTTGTCTCAAATAGGAGATAGAGTAGATAGACTTTTGAGTGATAGATGAGTTCAAGTCTCCAAATACCTTTTTGTTGATGAAGTTCCACAAGTTCACTTGAGTAGTTCTTCGTCTTCATTCGATGAATGCCATGGAGTCTAAAGCTCAACTACACTTACTATCCTAATCCGAGACTTAGATATAAGTAGACTAGAAATCAAGACTTATAGTTTTGACAACTAAACTTGACAAACAAGCTTGAGATATCAACACTTGCGAGTTCGACCGAGCAGTGCTCTAACAAATTATTTACAACACTCCCTCTTAGATGACACCACACTACTATGATACTGCCTCGTTAAAACCTTGCCAGGAAAACCCAAAAGGGACAAAACCTAGACGAAGGAAAAAGAGTACAAATCATATCATGGTGTTGGACGCGTTAAAGATTGTCTCATTAAAACCCTGCTAGGAAAACCCGTTGGGACAAAACCAAGCGAAGGAAAAAGAGTACAATGCACATAAATGTCCATCACACAATACTGATGTTCTCCCCCTGATGATATGCACCCATAGAAGTATAGAAAGACTAGTTACATAATATTGATCTTCAAGTAGAATTACTCGTCGTCTTTGTTCAAAACAAGATATTAGTCTGTCTTCAAATATCTCTTTAAGCAAATTTCTTCAAGTTAGTCGCCTCATCAAAACCTTGTCAGGAAAACCCGGAAGAAAAAAACCTTGACAAAGAAAAAAGAGTACAACTGTAGATAGATTAAGAAAATGAGTTGGACATATATATGTTGCCTCGTTAAAACCCTGAGAAGGAAAACCCAGTGGGACAAAAACCTTGACTAAGAAAAAAGAGTACAAATCGTAAAGTCCAATATATCCTCCAGCAGAAAGAAGATATCTCTATTGGTTTGACGATACAGTACCACAAGTAGCTAATTAGGAACCATCTTCAGCTCAAGAAAATTTTTGTTAGTAATGGAGACCTTTATGTTTCCATAACTTAATTTCAAATCTCAAGTTGAATTGTCTTTGTCAAATTCCCAACGGTTGATTGTAGAATCTAATATATCTTTTATTCTTCGTAAATTCCTTTCAAACAATAAAATATGATCATCGTTGTCGCTGCAAAAAGGATGTTGTATCGTCTAACAACTTGGCAAATGGAAACTGATTATATGTAGTTCATTAATTACGAGACCTTGGATACACCGTCAAAGCAAAGATCAAATGTTAGAGGTACTACAAAAACCAATATATACAATGCCTCCATATTAGTGCTAATTAAGTTTAGCAAACAAATTTACTACCAAATAATTTCAAGTATAACATATAAAGTTATACGCTGTGCAATTAGCGTCCTTGTTCCTCTCGTCACACTTTTATGTAAACTAATTAAACATCAAACCTGTAACCTTCCGGGTTCACAATTTGTATTTATGTCCAACAATGTTTATTAGTGAGAGGACAACCAAATATGGATGCCTTTCACCCATATTATCCAACCATACATATTGTCGATACTTCACGACAGTTTCTCTGCGAAAATGGTTTGTCTGTAATCACTATTTGATGATGATTTCAGTAGCTACTCTGAATACATGTTCGACAATAACTACGATTATGTACGCGTATAAAAATCATTCTTTAATATCGACACCACTTGTCCACTTAAGGATGAATTCCTATTTAGGAGATATATATGGCTCGGTAATTAAAGATCGTAGTTACATAGTCTCATTGAGAACATTATCAATAGCCTCCCCAGGAGCACTATTTTTATACGGCGTGATTGGCTTCCTTTATCAAGGAATATATATGTTTTTCATCAACAATTCAGATGAGTTGTAGATGACTCAATTAATGCTAAGTCATGGCATGCCCTGAAGGGACATTAACTAATGCCAATATACTTGCAACAACCTATGAGATTTGATTATTCTTATTGTAAGAATAAAATGCTTCAAGGATATCATAGTGACATGAATAACTTCTCCACCTTATACCGAACTGGTGTAAGAATTATGATGAAACCAATTCACGACATTCTTATAACGACTGCTTTCCCCCCTAATGGAGGGAAGTTTCATCATATCAAGTTGTATTCATGTGAACTCTTTTATGGGCGAGTGACCTTGGATCTATGTAGGTCATCCGATTTTTTTCTTCTTCTTCGGATTGTTCTTTAAATCACCCATGCTCATATATGTCATTAAAAATTGACAACGTATACTTTATCAGTATGCACCCTAATTAGTTTTTATTATATACGATAGTTATAAGCTCTTGTATTTGTACGTCTACCAAAACTTGAACGAGCAATTCATCTTGATTGGTACTAATCAATCATTATGTCGGAAACGTTTAATGTTGTAAAAATTATGCTCTTGTAGCAAAGAATATGACATATATTTTGAGTTTGAACTCTAATTCTCTTTTTTGAGAAGCAATTTGGTATTTTATTGAAAAACTACCATTGACACAACTCAATTCCAATTATGTTGTGTTCTTAAAGTAATTTAATACTTTTACAAGTACTACGATTATGTCTTTTACACCATAGTCAACTTGTGTCTCCATATGCTTTGCAATATGAGACAGTTGAAGAAATGAATTTATTCAAATCTTGCATGAACAAAAGTGCATCAACTCAACCAATTAATAAATAAATATCGTACTGGTCCATTGGATTAAAATTGGATATTCAACCACTAAATTAAGCATTTTTTTTTTCTAAAAAAAATCATGGTAATATGTGATAAAATTTTCTCCCCATGGTGAGAGTATGAGAACCTCAAAGGTAATCAACCTTACTAGCGCCAACTTCTGGTGACAGGTTGTCGTGTCAATGGCTGGTAGCATTATCATCTCATTCCTGGAAATGTCATGAACCTTTGAGGATGAATAAGCCTTATAAATTGCACCATGAACCTTTTGCAAAAATATTGGTAATTCAACATCATGTGTCATCATGATGCTTTTGTTGATGATGGTTTTATAACAAAAAAAAATCTAAAGGAACAAACAACAAAAATTTACATCATTCTACGATAAAAACTCCAGGTTTTGTATATGATATCCATGAGCATTTTGTATCATCTACTCATCTTGGTAGAATTTTGGTGTCCAAGCCGACCATGCCTAAGCATGAATAGTCCAAGTCCATTAAACTTCTGGTTAATCCCAACAAGAAAATCTATCGTTCGAATTCTATATGGCACACCACATAAAAGAGAGCCTTAACCTTCTTTACAACGTGCTTCTGGCACAAAATAAATGTAGTAATAAATACTCCATAAAATGATCAATGGTAGTTACACTAATATTTTCAAAATTTCATAGATTCCTCTAGAACCCGGAATAATATAAGGCTTCAGTAGTAGTAACTTTTACACCACCAGAAAGATACACGCTCTTCGAGAGTCGTCTATCATATTATTCGAACCCGAAATGATATTTTAACATTTCCCAAAACCCCTACAAGGTTATAAAATGGTTCAAAATAAATAAATAAACTGTGATTGTTTTTTCGTTGTTTTTGAGACGAATATCTCTATCATCTATATCAATGCTGGATAGATTACTTATGGAACCATATCCTTTAGTATAGATCGACGAGAGAAAAATAATAAAGCCATTAACAAAAGCAATTAGTAAATATAGGCTACTTCGGGAACCCAAAATTTATGGATGTCTTAAATTTTTTTTATTATTATTTATTTATTTTCTACCCAGCTTGGTAGAACTTGGGTGTCCAAACTAACCATGCCTAAGCATTAAAAATTTAAGGTCATTAAACTTCTCTCATGATAACATGAGATTCGACTGTTCGAATTCTCGTATGGAACACCGCGCAAAAGAAAGCCTTAAGCTCCTTTACAACGTGCTTCTGGCACAAAACAAATAAAGTAATAAATACCCCGCAAAAATGTTCATTTATCTTTTCAAGGTGGTAACGCCAAATATTTTCAAAACTCGATAGATTCTTCTAGAATCTGTAATAATATAAGTCGTCCATAGTAATAACTTTCGTACCCTAATGTATAATGATACACGCTCTTCTGGATCCCTATCATATTATTCGAACCAGAAATGATATTCCACATTTCCAAAAACCTCTACAAGGTTATAAATATTATTGGTTCGAAAAATTATAATTGTTGTTCCATCGTGTATGAGACAGATTTCTCTATCGTCTATTTAAAATGGATAGATTACTTTAGGAATCCATATCCATTAACACAAATAGACGAGAGACAGATATTAAGAAGTCATTAACATAAGTATTTGGTAACCATGTGCTGCTTCGGGAACCCGAAATTCATGGCTTAATCCTGGAATCCAATTAGTTCCTAGACCGCTGCTGGAGCCCATAATAATTTGGATTACTAAAGTAAACCACAATTTCTATGTTGGACTGCTTCTTGGGTCAACAACATCTCATGGATTACATCTGGAATCCAGTATTTACAAAAAATTAATTTAAATGTGCATATGGACACGTTATTTATAGCAAAAATTGCCTCAATATTCGTTACAGGTCACTTTATGGACCAATGATATGAACTATCTAGCACTTTATTACGGGTCACTGGGACCGATCAGATAGTTGAGGGTGCGACTTGTGCCCATATTATGTCACACCATATTCCAGCTTCTGGTGGAATAGTTTCAATTTTTTTTTTTTTTTTTTTTTGAGAATATTATATCCGAGAAAACCCAAATTTATCCCCCGGGATGCAATAATATTTCGTGCTAGTAAGATTGATTAGAATTGTGAGTACCATAAAAATAACAATAAATTATAAAATTATAAATTTTTTCTGAATCACAATCCTTACCATTGTGATAAATTTATACTTACCAAAATTTATAAGTACTTTCCTTTTAAAAAATGGTACGTATATTGTTCTTTACATTTTACACAAGTAATCACCCACTTGTGTGAAACTAATACTCTTTTCATAAGAAGAAGATATAAACAATTAGTATTAGTTTAATTCAATGCTAAATTAGATTTCTTAGAAACGAAGTATGAGGAATCGAAAAACAAAAGTAATAATCTCTTATGATCGTCGACGTCGTTATATCTCCATTGCTGATTTTCTTCTTGAAATTGTGAAGCTCGATGTAGAGCGTGCTGATAACGTGTTATAAACTAAAGAATTAGGAAATGCTAAACATAAACAAGTAGAGAGAAAACATATGAGAGAGCATTTCATTCATGGAATTAGTGTATCCAGTACAATTGTGTAAGGACCTCTATTTATAGGTCATATAATAGAGTGGGTGGTTAATGGCATTAAGTATTAGAGGTATGACATTTAAGCAGTCACCCTCCAATTGCATCTTTGTCAATCCTTTTGTTTTGCCCACATAACTGCTTCCAAGAGAGCACACGCTTCTGCTTGTTCTGGATCTATTGCATGATCTGCACCTCCTCGGAGTCCGTCACAGTCTCCTGCAAAGTTTCTAGATATTAGAGCCCAACAAGAGAAAGTTTTACTATCCACAAATAATGCATCAAAATTAATTTTTATGCAATCATTAGTTGGAGGAGACCAGTAATGATGTGCCTGAGATATAACATGATTAGTATTAGATTATACCCGTAAAGTACTTTTTGAATCATTTATCTGCATAATAATTGAATTTGCAATAGTGTCGGCATTAGGTTGAACATTATCAAAAGATTTAGCACATCTTGCTTTCCAAATCGACCACATACAGAATGCAACATTCTCATATTGTTTGAAATCTAAACCTGCTATGGTGTTACCTGTAGGGAAGAAATTGCTTACCCATTGATGCCGATCAGTATTTCTAAGAACATTAAATAATCTATCATCAAATTTAATCCAAATACTTCTTGCATCATTATAGGAAATAAAAAGATGTTGAGGGCATTCAACATTCTGATCACAAATAGGACAAGCAGTGTCTTGATACTTAGTGATTCTAGCAAGCTTAGATTTTGTAGGTAAACATCTATGCAAAACTTCCACATAAAATGGTGAATTCTAGGTGGCAACTTATGTTTCCAAAAAGATTTCCAGTTGATACTCATGTTATTTTTGCTAGGACTAGACAAGAGTTTGTCATTCAAAATCACCCTATAGGCAGATTTAACTGTGAAATAGCCATTGCTACTTGGTTCCCATCTCATTTTGTCTTCTCCATCAAAAGGTATTCTAATCTTTTGAATTTCATTAACTGTATTGTTATCAAATAAAGCTGAGATAGAATCTACTTTCCAACATTTCAATTCTTGATCTATCAGCAGACTCACATGCACCATATTAGAAGAATAAAATTGTGTTGAAGGGGGCCTGTGCATATTAGGAATCCAGTTGTCTTTCCATATATGCACAGACTTACCATTACCAATTTCCCACACATAATTTTTTTTAACTATCTCCAAACCTTTGCAGATGCCATTCCAGATCCAAGAGCCCTGTTTAGCAACACTGTCACATAATGAGTTAGAATCAACAAAGTATTTACCTCTAAGAATAGCAGTCTATTTATCCTCTGGATTTTCTATCAATCTCCAAGCTAATTTAGTTAGGAGAGCTAAGTTTAACACATCAATTCTCCTAATATTTAAGCTTCCTAATTCTTTTGGAAGAGCAATGTCCTTCCATCCCTTAGTATAACAACCTTTTTCCTCATCCTTTTTGCCCTACCAAAATCTCATCTGTAAGTTATCCAGTTTGTCTGTAATTTCTTTTGGCATGGGAAACACAACTAGGTGATGACTAACTAAACTACCTAGAACTGACTGGTTCATTACAGTTTTCCTGGAGGAGCAATATAAATTGGTTTCCAATGAGCAAGTCTACCTTTTGCATTGTCAACCAAGTGACTGAAAGAGTGAGATTTTCTTTGTTATAAAAGGAGAGGCACACCTAAGTACTTCTCATTTAAGGACATTCTTCTGATTATAAGAATATTGGCTATTTCATTCTTCACATTATTAGGGACTTTCTTGCTAAAAGCTAGAGAAGATTTCTCAAAATTTACAGCCTGGCCAGAGAATTTACTAAATTTCTCAATAAGAGTAGCTAAGTTCCTAGCCTCTCTAGTTCTTGCCTTAATGAAAATTAGGCAATCATCTGCAAAGAATAAATGGGAAATTGAGGGGCAGTGCTTGTTTGCTTTAAATCCATGAATGAGGTTATCATTTTCAGCTTGAATCAACCCTCTAGATACAGCCTCCATGCAAAAAATGAAGTGTTATGGAGACACGGGGTCACCTTGTCTCAGACCTCTTTGGGAATAGTAGACTTTACCTGGAGCACCATTGAGAAGGATGGAAGTAGACACAGTAGAAATGCACTGGTTAATCATACTGCACCATTCTTGAGAAAACCCAAGCTTTTTAAGACTATCAAGAAGGAAACACCATTTTATTCTGTCAAAAGCCTTAGACATATCAAGCTTAATTGCTGCACAACCATCTTTAGCCTTAGTTTTTTTCATAGAATGAATCAATTCATGTGCAATAATGATATTATCATGAATTAGCCTACCAGAAATGAAAGTTGTTTGTGCTAGAGAAATGATTTTTTGTAAAACTTTCTTTAGTCTAGAGGTTAACAATTTAGATATAATTTTGTAAGACACATTACATAAGCCTATAGGTCTAAAGCCTCTATTTCCTTCTTTTCCTCGAAAGATTATTTGGAACCACAGAATGCCTAAAAAATAATAATTTTGCAGTCATTCCTTTGAATGGTCTTCATTTGCAAAAAAAAAAGTAGTATAGAATTATTCATGTCCAGGTGACATAGTTTATTTGGAAAGAACGTAATGATCGAGTTTTCTCCCAGAAAACATGATCGGTCCGAAGGTAAAGCAAATTTTCTTGGACCAAGTTGTTCGGGACCTGAATAGTATAAACTTCAACATTTATAGTTGGAGGTTGGAACCCCCTATATGTTTGCGACCAACCATAGTACCACGATTGATGTGGCTTCTCTTTTTTGCCGAAGGTTTCACCTAGCGAACTTTTGCAGTTTGCTAGTACTTCCATTGGAAGTTAGAGTATCTGCTCTAAAGTTTGCTCATCTCCGGAGAAACTTTACTCGCTTTTAAAAAAGAACGTAGTTGTTCTCGACTAGTTTCCTCCTGATTGGAATTTTCTCGATAGGATGAGCAACCCAATGTCTTATGAGTTATGACACATTTTGCATTCGAGTATGTCACGTAATAAAACTAGCAGAAAAAAGGATTAGAAACTAAAGGACAGATCGAGGAAGGAAACCCGTAGAAGAGGGAATTAGAAAACACGTAGAATGCCGATTAAAAAAAAAAAAAAAAAAAACACGTAGCATGCATTGGAGTAGTACCCGGGCCGAAAATAAAGCTCTCACCTCTAAATTGCTTTCCTCTTCCTCTGCTGCTTTTTGCCCAAAGGAAATGAAAAATCCTAAAACCCTCTCTCTACCCTTCTTCCCTTTTGTTGGTCCCACTTCATCCCCATTTCTGTCTCCTCGTGGGTCCCATAGAGTCTCTCCACCGTCACCCTCCCGGCCCCACAAAACATTTCTCTCTTCTTTTTCTCTCCAAAATCACAATTTCATTTCTTGAGGTCTCTCCTCTGTAATTCAAATTTTTTCGATCCTTCACCCTCTAAATTCCTTTATCTATTTCTCTGTTTTTGCATACATGTTTTCTCTCCTGCAATAACTTTCTGTTCCTCCTCCCCATATTTTTTCCACCTCATTTTTCATTAAGAAAACAAAGAATCTATACAAACAGAGGAATCCATAGAGAAACTCTTTATACATCTCTCAATATTTCTCTCCTTCTTCTCTCATATTTTTCATACTTAGAGAGAGAGAAAGAGGAGAGAAATCATCTTTGGTTCTCAATCTTAAACAACCCATCATCATCATCGTAGGTACAAAATCAAACAAAGGGTGATTGAATCATTATTGTATGTGAAAAAGAAAAGAAAAAAGGTAAATGATGACGAACAACAAACATAGTAACTCAACGGCATTGAGTGATGATGCATCATCTGGTGGTGGTGGTGGTGTTGCATTAAAGAAAGGGCCATGGACCGCCACAGAGGATTCCATTTTGATAGAATATGTAAATAAACATGGAGAAGGCAATTGGAATGCTGTTCAGAAGAATTCAGGTTTGTCTAGATGTGGCAAGAGTTGTAGGCTTCGTTGGGCTAATCATTTAAGACCTAATTTAAAGAAAGGATCTTTTACACCTGATGAAGAACGTCTCATTCTTGAACTTCACTCTAAACTTGGCAATAAATGGGCACGTATGGCTGCACAGGTGGGTTTGTATGCATTTATTTAATCTTTTTTTCAATTGTAATTCTTTCTGGTGATCAATTATGTTTTTTGTTCATGTAGTTACCGGGAAGAACAGATAATGAGATAAAGAATTACTGGAACACGAGAGTTAAGCGACGGCAACGAGCCGGGTTACCATTATATCCGAATGATATCCATAAACAAGGGACAGCGACGTTCCACCATAACCAATCTTATCTCTCACAACCTCCTCACAACTTATCAAATTTCTCTTCATCTCAGCAACAAAAACAGAATTTTGGGACTCCACTGTCGCTTTTTGAACCTTTGAATCTTTCATCAGCTACATCTTATCCTGCTCAGCAGAATACTGCTCATTTTATATCAACACCCATTAATGGTTTCAAGCGTTTTAGAGGTGACAACTATGGTTTCTCTCATTCTTATTCTAATTCGACGTCTTTGTTTAATCAGAATTTATCTAGTCAATTGTTACCACCTCCTTCAGTTCAGTTCAATCTTGGGAATTATGATCTTAATCAACAACAAACTATTATGCAAAACCAATATGATTCCACGAGAGCATTGGCTCCAGATTTCTCCACGAAATTAGAGCTCCCTTCAAACCAATTGTCGCAACCAGCCTCGGATGCTGAATATCAGATTAATGATAGTTTGTCAATACGAAGCAATAGTGGATTATTAGATGCATTGATTCAAGAAGCCCAGGCTATGGGTAATGGTGAGGATATGAAAGGAGAAGGATTGCCGTCTGAGCAAGAAGATAAATGCAGGAATCATGATAATGCATTAGTTGGAGATGTTCCAAGTAGTAATGGTACACCCCCATTAGGATTGCTAGGAGGACAAGAGTGGAATGATTCTAACCCTAACCATTCATCTGTCGGTAAGTATATAGTTCGGTTTCTTGTATATGATTTACAGATTCTTACTTAATTTTTAGCTTACACCACAATTAAGTTTCTCTTTGCTGATATTTCAATAATTTTTGCCATTCGTCACATTTACTTATCACACAACTCTGTCTATTAAACACGTATCATATTATTTTAACACTCAAGTGCAGGATTCATAATTAACTTCCATCAATGATAAATTTTCAGGAGAAAAGAGAAAACAACCAACAGATACAGAGCTAAATTCAGCAGTTGAAGAAGACGATGATTTGTCGAATCTTCTAGATATAATTCCATCAGCAATGTTAGTTTCTGACTTCTATAATGATGGTGGTGAGATTTCAAATGGACAGTCATCAGGAGTAACAGATGAAGATACTGGCTTAGATATGCAGCAGTTACCTTCGTCCATAAACACGACGACCACAAACACCACCAACACAACGACAACCAACACCACCATTTCTATGAGCCATGACTGGACTACTGGTGGTTGGAACAACTTGCCTGAAATGTGTTAAGGATGAATATATCTCTTCACTATGGGCATTATGTGATTTTATCGGTGGGATTATAAGTACTGAACTGTTGAAGGTTTTTTTTTTTTTGGTTTGTTAAGTTTATACTTGTGAACGTTGTTTCTTTATATACATATTTGGACAGATAATATATAGTTCTGCATTTAGCAAATTAGCTCAACATGGCTAGTGCTAGAATACTCAAATGGCAACTCGGAATTGTGCAGTACGATTAATCCTTGATAATATTAATTACAGAAGTTTAATTATATATATCAATCTAAATTTGGTCGGCTAGAATTTGTCAATTCATTTACCATACATGATCAAACACATTATAAGCTCACACGTACCCACAATTTTTCTCCCGAATCTCGCCTACTTTAGTTGTCTTGATGCTATCCTTAGCTTTTCTAATTTTGTAAAATAGCACAAGAAAAATTCAGGAAAGCCATTTAAGGCTTTTTGAACTGGATATTTATGTTTCTAGAATGGTTAATTGTTTACTAGTTTTGAGTTCTCTATTATATTAGCTAAAGAACAAAGGGTTTTTGAAAGAATGGTTAATTGGGGGATAGAAAAACTAATTGGGGGATATGTGCCGGCATAGTTTTCAATGAAAACCGGCATGGTCGATGGACTACCGGCATTGAAAAACCATGCCAAGTAGCTACAAATAAAATATCCCCCACCAGTTTTTCTATCCCCAAATTAATCATTCTTTTGAAAGTAACCTGTTATAGAGGCTGATGAAATCATTAGAGGGGTTGATCCCTTATGTTAATATCTAGTTAGTTGGTTAAGAGGTGACCTTTCATCAATTAAACCTAGAAAAAAAAGTCTTTACTTCTTCTAATCATCAACAACAACAACCAAAAATCAATCTTCATCAACAAAAATTCAACAATAACCTAAAATCAATCATCATCAACAACACTTCAGAATCAATCATCATCAATAACCCTTCGATCAATCAAATCTAAAAAGAAAAAAACCTAATTCTCTAATTCTAATCAACGACCCAAAATCAATCTATTGCAAATGAGATCGAAGTATGTTATTTTTTCTCAATCAAGTTCGAAAAAACGATTTCAGATTCAGTTACGGTTGGCTTTTTGGTTTTAAGAAGCCAACCGTAACTAGTTACGGTTGGATTTAGTGAGTTACGCTTGGTTCCAAAAAACCAAAAATATGAGTTACGGTTGGATTTAATCAGTTACAGTTGGTCTCGAAAAACCAAAAACATGAGTTACGGTTGGATGTAATGAGCTACGGTTGGCTTCAAAAACAAAATTGATAAGGGGTTTTTGAAATTACCATCTAATGACCCTTTTTGTCCTATTATATCAGCCCCTCTAATGATTTCATCGGTCACTATAAGGCCTATTCCTATGCACATGCCAAAAAAATGGTGTTTGACATGCCACCTGGCATGTCAAACCATTTGTGCCACTGGGGAACTAGTCTTTATCGCTGTCGATATTGTGAATATCGCTCGTTTAAAATAATAACGCTGGCGATACAATGGTTATCACCAAGTAGTTATTCTGCAACGGCTAGTTCCCCTATGGTTCCTATATATACGCCATTTTACCTCGACAGAAAACTCACACCTGCTTCTAAAGATATTACTCCTTTATTCTCAATTTTAAGCTTCATTACAATGTCGAGATCCAATGAAGAAAGGGATATTATTATGAATAGGTTCAAAGTTACTGACAAGAAAGTTATCATATGAGGTTGCAAGAAATTGACGAAGAGGAAGTCAAGATGAGAAACTAATCGAAAATTTGATGCTTGTACATACGGGTCAAATACCAAGAGTTCCGAGCCCAAAGAAGTATTATCAAGAAGATATACATATCGAGGAGGGAATTTTACCATCGAAGCTCATGCACGATTATTTTCTTCCCAATTGTGTGTACTCGATCGAGATTTTCAAGGTCGATTTCGCATGCCTCGTCATCTGGTGAAAAAGATTATTGAAGAACTTTGTCGAAAGGAACCTCAATTCAATTATCAGTTTGATGCACCGAATATTAGAGGTCATAGTCCCGAACAAAAAGTTACTTCGGCTTTAAGGATTCTAGATTATGGCACTCCAATGGGATGCGAATGATGAGTACCTTCGTATGGGGTACAACAACTTCTTACACTTACCTTTCATTGTTCTGTGAAGTAATGATTAATCATTTTGGTCCAACATATTTACGAAAACCAACCGACGAAGATGTTAGACAAATATTAAGGGAGAATGAGAAAGGGGATTCCCAGGGAATGCTAGGTAGTCTCGATTGTATGCATTAGGTATGGCATGGATGCCCGTTTATTTATTGGCTGGTCAATATAAAGGTCATTATCCAAAACCAACAGTTATCCTAGAAGCTGGTGCTTCCTACGATTGTTGGATATGGCACGCTTTTTTTTAGCCTTCCGGGTTCACAAAATGATATTAATGTTTTGCACAAGTCGCCTCTGTTTGAAGATTTGAAGTATGGAATTTCTCCATCTCGTCCGTTTCATGATCAACGGCCATCGGTACACTCATGGCTATTATCTTTGCGGATGGTATCTACCCAAAATGGTCCACCTTAGTTCAATGCTACCGTCATCCTCCCGTCGGTGCATTGGGCCGTTCATACATATATTTTAACGATGCCCAAATGGCACTGAGGAAGGATGTGGAACGCGCTTTTGGAATTTTGAAGAGGAAGTTCGCTATCATTTGTGGCCCATATCGTGGGTTGAGTCCTCGTGAAATGCATAAGACTATGCTCACTTGCATAATTCTTCATAACATGGTAATTCAGGAAACCGGCGTGATTCAGATTGGATTAACTATGATGATGAAGATTTGAGGCCTTCGAGATTCGACTGGAAAGAGGCCTCCCACAAGGAATTATGGTCAAATGACTAACTACATTCGAACCGTAATTTGTATGACCAGTTAAGAGATGATCTGAGATTGAATCTTTGGGCAGAGCATGGAAGATGATTTTATGTATTTTTCTTCAGTTTAAGTTATGTTATTTATTTTTAATGTTTTAGCTTAAGTCTAAGTTATATTATATTATTTTTCTAATTAATTGAATGTTATAATAAACTTCGACATTTTATTTCAAAGTCATGATAAACTTCAACATTTCATTATAATAAACTCACTCTCGCTACATTAAACTAGTACATTAATCATGTAGAGGAATTATTTCATCAAACTCATCATCAGTTCCATCCTCATCATCATCTTCATCACGATTGTTAGTAAATCCGACTTTTGCTTTTCAATCATGCAATCCCGTCAAATTCGATTTGCCACGAGATGTTTTTGTTGGGCATTCATAATTGAGGTGTTAGCTTGAAGAATGTTATGCTTGTCATAGTCAAACTGGAATTTTTCTTGAGAAAGACGACTTTTCTTACTCTCCCGTTTTGAATTTTCCTTTGAATGGATCTTTCCTTCGCGACGGTCTTTTGATAATCCATAAACTCCGACATGTTAAATCCTACGGAACTCCCTCCTTCTTGAGCTAATTTTCTAGCCGCTTTGCCCGATTCCTCCCCCGGAAGTTTTCCCTTATTATTACCATCAACATAATTATTGAAAACTACGTTGGAATTTGAGCTTGTAGGGGTATCTCGGTGAAGAATTTGATGGACCTTGTGAAAATGGTGAAGAATTTGGTGTTGAGGAGAAGAATTATATGGTGACTTTTCGTGTACTATTTGATTATTTGCTAAGTAATCGGGATTATATTTGTTCAAACCCTTCAAAATATGATAACAACTTTCGAAAGCAAATTGTTTACCATGTTTTCGTTTGCCAATCAGCATTTAACCTCTCTTTCAAAATCAACATCGGTCCGACCTTTGTCATTTCCTTTCTCTTGGCTTGCATTATCAATGCAACATAAGCGGCTACTTCTGGTTGATTACAATGAAGTGTTAAACGACAATCCCCTTTTGCATCACGACTATTGATGTTCATGGTTTGTTCTTCATATTTTTGAAATATATTATCCCACATGGTGTTACCATGTTGTTGTGCACTACCGAATACAATTTTGGGTAAAAAAACATAATTACGACAAATACATTCATCTTCTATCATGCTGTATTTTGCACTACGGACTCGGTTCTTCTTACCTTTGCCTTGAGTTTTACGCTTGTGAATCCATTTTACAAGAAAATATAATTGTAGAGGAGTTGTGATAGTTTTAGATTTGAAAAAGGTTGAGAAATTAAGAAATTCTAGAGATTTAGAATTTTTGGTGTGAGTTGATATGAGTTTGAAATCGGTATTTATAGAGGGGGAAATTGTAGCCGTTAGATGATGATCCTGCCGGCCCGATTATCATACTAGCGAGCGATATCTTGACTGTCGGTTGCAATTGGAAGACCATCGAGGTTTCTTGACCATCGAGCGACCAAGACTCTATCGGGCCATTGGAGACTACATCGTGTATGCCTATATGCCAGAAATAACATATTGGCATATGAGTTTGGCAGTTTGGCATACCCATAGTGGGTGCATATATATGCCAAATATCATGTTTTGGCATGTGCATAGGAAGAGGCCTAACAGGTTACTTTTGAAAACCATTTTTTTTTCCCCGAGTAATCGCATCTTATTCCCTCTATTCCGAAATTGTGCAATAGTCCTAGAGTAGAGGCTAACATTTTGGGACTTGAAATGAAAGGCTCATTAATATGTTACGTTTAGCTTTTTTTTTTTTTTGATCGGCTACGTTTAGCTGTTTTCACTTCGCACT